>JAJOOR010025512.1:0-12301 GCA_036250505.1 Solanum acaule | reverse complement strand
AAAGGTGAGATTCTGAGATGGGTCAATATGCCTGGTAAGTTGGATGATAATAATATATATTGGTGAAATAATAAGTTAGTTGATGGAATCCATGTCTCGTTATAGAGATTTATTGATATGCCTTTTTGAGAAACTTATAAGTTTTCATCATGTCAAACTTTGCAAGTGGATTTATGAATCCGACACATGAAATAAGTTAAGTAGTGCTCTAAAGGAAATTAATCATTAAGTTAAATTCGTCAGTAATTTAATTTATTGATTAGTATCTGAAATCTTAACATGGGAATTACATAAGTGTTTAATGGGAAATTACGAAATATAATTAGAGGAGTGCAATTACGAATTTCTAGTGGAATGATTTATAATTTATTATGGTAAGAATAATTCAAATTAATTATTTGGAATTATTTCCATAATAGGAAGCCTCAGTAATTAATTTTGTGATCCCTCCAGTGCCCATATTTAACTAGAACTCAGAATCCTAATTCTAAAGGGAAAAGGGGAGAGGCGTTAGTTTTCTTATAAAAAGAAAACTAGCGTGTATTTTCCGGTTGAAGAAAAATAACGTGTGTTTGGTTCTCCTCTTTGGACTGTGAAGAAATCTCTATAATTAGGGATTCTTCTAGCCCTAGATGGATTAGTTATTCTATTCGATACTTACCAACCCAAGTATTGAGAGAGTTCAGATGTGAACTTGGGATCACTGTAGAAGACCATAGCTATCTTGTAGATTCACTTGAAGGACTGTCTAACTTGAGGATTCGCTTGAAGGTATCTGTTCACGCTTCAAGAGGTATTTATTGAATTAAATTTCAGTATGTTTATGTGTTCTAGCATATGATTATGTGTTATAACATAAACAATATTAGTTATCTATTATTCATGTAAGCAGTAAAGATTCAAGTATGCTTCCGCTGTGCATATAGTTTTCCAACAGTATGCTCTTAATGTTTCATGTTATGTATGGATATGCTCGGGTCAATAATCGAATTAGGTGTCGATTCCGTCGAGAATGTAGGCTTGGGGCGTGACAGATTTTGTAAGAGGAAAGTCATAAGTTGAGTGATTTTATCGATACAAAACTAAATTTAATGACTTTGTTTAATAATTTTACATACTTGAGTTATATAACCTTTTGAGATATTTACTTAGGGGTGTCAAATGGGTGGGTTGGGTTGAAATTGGAGATATTAAAATAGGTTGAGATAGAAATCGGGTTGGGTCTTGACCCGCCCAAGTTTACTTTGGGCTCAAATGGGTTGGGTTCAAATGAGCTAAAAAACGGGTTGGGTCTTGACCCGATTAATCTCAATAATTTTAATATAGTGATATTTAACTTTTATAATCGCAATTCGAATTTCCGCTCAAGATTTTTAAAAAAAAGTAACAAATGGATAGATAAATCCTAAAAGATGTTAAATAGATAATAATTCATATCTTTAATATAGGAACATATCTTAGTAAAGAGTTTTAAAACGGGTTGAAATTGAAGATTGAATTGGGCTCAATTGAGGATTCTCTTAAAATGGGTTAAGCTTGAATGGGTTGAGATTGAACCAATTCAAATTATCTTGAGCCCAAGCCTTAAAATTCTGGGCGGGTTACCTATGTTTGGGTTCACTTTTGACACCACTAATTTACTCATCACAATTACAAAAATTTAGACATTTTGAGTTCAACGTATTATAATAATGTATAAATTTTAGGAATCACATAGTTTTAATATAAAATTACAATCTATCCCTATTTAGTTTGTGATTACATTAATCCCTGAAAAAGTAAAACTAACTGGATACAACTCGGATACATTAAAAACTAGCTCGGATACATTATAAAATAAACCAGATACATAATATGTGGCTCAGATACATTAAAAACTAGCTCGGATACATTATAAAATAATTTAGAATTAGGAGAGAAATAAGGGATTTTAGAGGTTTTTAGAAATAGAAAAAAATATTAGAAATAAGGGAAACATAAGACGTGTATTTTAGTAATTTTTCCTATAATGTATGCAGTGTCTTGGACCACAATTACAAGTCTTCAATATTATTATACCTTCTCATTTTATACCCGTGGAGATATATGTACAATATAATATATATGTAGAAATTTATCTTGATATTTTCGTATTAACATCTTTATCCATATTTATCATCTAAAGGTCAAAGTGGATTTGGTAAATGATATTTTTGGGATAATAGACATATAGGAAGTTTGACACAAAACCCCATCAATTTTCATAAATTTAGAAAAATTACAATTTCTTATTAAGGTATAGTTTGACATTTAAAAAATCAAGTTGGACAAACGGGTACGTTAATGATTAGAATATTTTTTAATCTTTATGTCCCAATAATGCAGAGGAAATGTCAAGTTTTCTACACAAATTTCTTTATAATACATTGATAATATCCATTATAGTAGATAATCTTATCTATTCGACCATACAATTATATGAAAGTAGGCTATTATAATCAAATCTAGAAGATATGTAAAATTCAAAATAGGAGAATTTTTTTTTCACTAATTAGTTTTATCGATCGTTATCAATGATATATAAATAATTATACGCATGTTATGACCATAAGATAAAAATAAAAACAAATAACCCACGTTAGGCATGAGGAAGATCTTTTATATGAATAAACATCGCAATTGACTAATCCTTTTGGTGCTTGGAAGTTTCATTTGTGTTTGTCTCCAATAAATTAGAGGTATTAGGATTTGAAACTAATTAAGCTTCTTTAATTTCCCCCTAGCTAAAACTATAAGTAGAAGTTGTTAGTTTCTATTTTCTCCATTATCAAACTTTGCAACAACAAATAATCAATTATGACTACTTTCAACAAGTTAACAATCCTTCTCTTTCTCTCAATTTGCCTTTCATCATCATGGGCCAACAAAACTCATGATGACTTTCTTGAATGTCTTACTCACAAAATTATGAACTCAAACTCAATATCACAAGTCATCCACACTCCTAAAAACTCATCATATTCCAACATTTTGAACTCCTTTTCAGATAACCTAAGGATAACCTCCAACTTCAAACCATCAATTATTTTCACTCCTACCAACGAATCTCAAATCCAGGTAGCTATACATTGCTCCAAGATACATGACCTACAAATCAGAATTCGAAGTGGTGGACATGACTATGAGGGTCTTTCACACATTTCGGAGACCCCTTTTTTCATAATTGATCTTAGGAACCTAAGATCAATATCCATTGATACCCAAAAAAAGACTGTTTGGATTCAAGCTGGCGCCACCCTAGGGGAAGTTTACTATAGAATCGCTCAAAAAAGTAAAAAATTGGCCGTAGTTGCTGGGGTTTGCCCAACAGTTGGTGTTGGTGTACACTTTAGTGGTGGAGGGTATGGCATGATGTCACGAAAGTTCGGTACTGCTGCTGATAACATCATTGATGCAAAATTGATCGATGCTAATGGACGAATCAAGGATCGAGAATCAATGGGTGAGGATCACTTTTGGGCTATTAGAGGAGGTGGAGGGACTAGTTTTGGTCTCATTATCTCATGGAAGGTGAAACTAGTCGACATTCCTGAAAAGGTGACCATGTTCAACGTGACACGAAGATTGGAACAAAATGTAACTCAACTAGTCTACAAATGGCAACATATCGCGGACAAAGTTGATGACAATCTCCTCCTCAGGATGTTCCTGAGGAGCAATATTGAATTTCCATTCAGGCGTGGACAAAGGACTGTCCACGCCTTTTTCACTACAATGTTTGTTGGAGGAGTAGATGAACTCCTCCACGAAATGCAAAAGAGCTTCCCAGAACTAGGGTTAGTGAAAGAAGATTGCATTGAGATGAGTTGGATCGAATCTGTACTCTTCTTTGCGGGTTTCCCTAGGGGCACATCACTTGATGTGTTACTAGATTGGAATACCACAAGTAATCTACATATATATTCCAAAGGGAAATCAGACTATGTCCAACACCCAATTTCTATAAATGGTCTTGAAGGTATATGGAAACTATACAACCAATTAGGCGAAAATTCGGGTGTTGAATTACAGTTTAGTCCTTACGGAGGAAAGTTGAGTGAAATCTCAGAATCTGAAACACCTTTCCCTCATAGAGCTGGAAATATTCATGATCGAGTATGGAGTATTTTGGGTGAAAATGGAAAATTCTAAGAGAAACATAGCTTGAAATCGAAAACTTTATCGATACATGGGTAAGTATGTGTCAAAATCTCCAAGAGCTGCTTATTTCAACTATAGAGATCTTGATTTAGGAGTGAACAATATTATTGGAAACACAAGCTATGAACAAGCAAGAATTTGGGGAGTGCAATATTTCAAGAACAACTTTGATAGATTGGTGAAAGTGAAGACAAAAATTGATCCAACAAATTTCTTTAGAAATGAACAAAGTATTCCCCCTCTATTATCTTAAGCTTAGTGGTTATTAATTTATGCACTATACAAATCAAAGCCATCTCCGGTACTTGTCTAAAAAAATAAGGCTTTTTAGATATTTCTTTTACGTGTATATGTACTATACTATAGTACTGAAAAATAAATGTAGCCACGATGCATTCCAAAGATTATGTAAAAATATTGGGTACGAATGAAACAACTTTTTTTTTTGTTTCTAAAAATGCTCTTTTTAACAATAGAATAATATGACCATTGATAAGTCATTTAATCAAACAAGTGGCTTCATATATGATACAAATCATGTAGATTGGTTTTATAAGATAAATGATTTTATTGATACAAACTAAATTCAGTGACTTTAGTAAATAATTTGGGTTACTTATAATTAATATGTACAAGTAACAAAAATTATTTTATAATGGTTGTTTATGTAATGTATCAACATGCATGTATGTATGGCTACGTACCTTTTTGAAACATAAATATTGTGTTAGAGCTCGCTGTACTACTAAAAAGTGGGCTTCTGGTAGTTGATCACATTTGTGGAAGATGATGACTCAAGTAAGGAGCAGCGCGGAAAAGCACATGATTTGGTAAATTAATTCAGGATGGAGTGAGTAGCTTCTGGTGGGATAATTGGAGTGGAAAAGGTCCTCTTGCAAGTTACTATATATCCTGATGAAAGAAAAAGTGTTAGCACCTTGGTTAACAACTTCATTTCTGATGGTGCTTGGAATGTTAATAAGCTAAGCAATTTATTGTCCAATGAAATGGTGCAACACATGCATATTGACCATTACCATTGGCAACTAATACGAGAGGACTGGGTTGGGCTAACCTATGATGTACCAGATGTTATACCAATAGCAGAAGCGGTAACAACAAGAGGAACTTTCGCAAATAGCAACTATAATAAACTTAATTATGCTCCATAGTTATAGTTTGCATATTTATGGGTTGTAGCTACAATTTAAGTTATCTCGTTTGTATAATTCGCGGATTTGTATAAATTCGCAGGTTTGTATAATTCGCGGGTACGTTTGTATAAATTCGAAATATATAACGAATTTATACAATTACAAACATCAGAAGTGTAAACAATTATACAAATTACGAATTATACAAAAGTTATACAAATTATATTATACAAAATCTGAATTATACAAACGTGCGAATTATACAAAACTAAAAAGTTGAGCTGCGTAATTATAGCTAAAAGTAGGCCGCGAATTATAAATAAGGCAAACTATAGTTATGTTAAGTAATTAACTATTATATGTTTGCTTATATGTAATTTTCCCTAACAACAACAACCACAATTAGTGTCTTGAGTATGGAAGAAGAAAAGTGAAGTAGAAGGAAGAAGAAGAAGTTAGGTAATCTTGATCCAATAGACATTTTGTTTAGTTTTCCGAAATAATTTCATATACTTAATAAGCTTTCGATATATTTACTCATCACAATTACTTCAAAGGATGAGAGTAGGCCTTTTGTAATTTGCGCAGTTTCTTGGACCACAATTACAAGTCTTCAATATTACTATCACTACAAGAAAACTGTGAATTACACGGGAATTTTCCTGGAAATTAATATGAAAATTTGCAGGAAAATAAGTTTCCTACAAATTTTCATACTAATCCCCAAAAAAATCCCCATGTAATTCACACTTCTTTTGTAGTGTATATGTTCTCATTTTATATCCAAGTGGCATAGCTATATCGTCCTAACGATGGTTACCCAAACACCTTTTGTTAAAAAATTAAATTGTGCATATAAAAAATAATACTTATTTATAAATCAAAATCAACTTTTTAGAAATATATGCTAAAGTTTTAAATACCCTTAGTAAAATTTATAATTTTACCATCATTTTATTTCCGCGGATATATAGAAATTTATCATAATATTTTTCCATCCGATAGCGTCTAAGAAATTATTAGCGTCTTTATCCATATTTATCATCTAAAGGTCAAAGTGGATTTGGTCAAAGATAATTTTGGGACAATATACATATAGGAAGTTTGACACAAAACCCCATCAATTTTCACAAATTTAAGAAATTACAATTTCTTATTAAGGTCTAGTTTGACCTATAATGCTCTCAACAGAATTTTCTCCAAACCCAAGGCTCGAACCCGAAACCTTCAAATAAGGATGGCACAGTTCTATCACTGCACCACAACTCATGATGGTAACGTTTAATGACTAGAGTATTTGTTTAATCTTTATGTTCCAATAATGCAGAGGAAATGTTGAAGTTTTCTACACAAATTTCTTTATTTAAGGCGACATATATATTATAAAATACATATTTTATTCTTAATGAAATGATTTATGATCATGCAAACATCTGACTTATTTTTAGACAATAAATTTCAAAAAAAAATAAAAAATCTTAAACTTCTCACATAAATTCAAATGGAGAAAGTATTAATATATAGTTTAATACCACGTGCCACTTTATTTTCTGTCTAGCTAAAAGTATAAATAGAAGTTCTTGTTTCCATTTTCTCAATCATCAAAATTTGCAACAACAAATAATCAATTATGACTATTATCAATTATTTCTCTTTCTCTCAATTTGTCTTTCATCATCATGGGTTAAGAAAACTCATGATGACTTTGTTGAATGTCTTTCTCACGAAATTATGAACTCAAACTCAATATCACAAGTTATCCACACTCCTAAAAACTCTTCATATTCTACCATTTATAACTCCTTTACAGATAACCTAAGGATAACCTCTTAACTTCAAACCATCAATTATTTTCACTCCTAATGATGAATCCAAATTTCAGGCAGCTATACATTGCTCCAAGAAACATGGCGTACAAATTAGAATTCGAGGCGGTGGACATGATTATGAGGGACTTTCATACATTCTGGAGACCCCTTTTATCATAATTGATCTTAGAAACCTAAGATCAATCTCCATAGATACTGAAGACAAGACTGCTTGAATTCAAGCTGGCGCGACCCTAGGGGAAGTTTACTATAGAATCGCGGAAAAAAATAAAAAAAATGGCCTTTGTTGCTGGGGTTTGCCCAACTGTTGGTGTTGATGGACACTTTAGTGGTGGAGGCTATGGCATGATGTCACAAAAATTTGGTACAACTGCTGATAACATCATTGATGTAAAATTAATTGATGCTAATGGACGAATTCAGGATCGAGAATCAATGGGTGAGGATCTCTTTTGGGCTATTAGAGGGGGTGGAGGTACTAGTTTTGGTCTCATTATATCATGGAAGGTGAAATTACTTGATATTCCAGAAAAGGTGACTGTATTCAACGTGACACGAACGTTGGAACAAAATGCAACTCAACTAGTCTACAAATGGCAACATATCGCGGACAAAGTTGATGACAATCTTCTCCTCAGGCTCTTCCTGAGGAGTAGTGAATCTCCTTTCCAACGTGGACAAAGGACTGTCCACACCTTCTTTACTACAATGTTTGTTGGAGGAGTAGATGAACTCTTCCACGAAATGCAAGATAGCTTCCCGGAACTAGGGTTAGTGAAAGAAGATTGCATTGAGATGAGTTGGATAGAATCTACACTCTTCTTTGCTGGTTTCCCTAGGGGAACATCACTTGATGTGCTACTTCATTGGAATAATAGCGCAACTAATCAAGAATATTATTTCAAAGGGAAATCAGACTATGTCTAACGACCAATTTCTATTAATGGTCTTGAAGGTATATGGAAACTATTCAACCAAGTAGGCGAAAACTCAGCTGAATTACCGTTTAGTCCCTACGGAGGAAAGTTGAGTGACATCTCAGAATATGAAACACCTATCCCTCATAGAGCTGGAAACATATTTATGATCCATTATGCGATGTTTTGGGGGGGAATGGAAAATTCTCAAAGTAACATAGCTTGAATTTGAAAACTTTATGGCTAGGTATGTGTCAAAATCTCCTAGAGGTGCTTATTTCAACTATAGAGATCTTGATTTAGGGGTGAACAATATTAATGGAAACACAAGCTATGAACAAGCAAGAATTTGGGGAGTGAAATAATATTTCAAGAATTACTTTGATAGATTGGTGAAAATCAAGACAAAAATTGATCCAACAAATTTCTTTAGGAATGAACAAAGTATTCCTCCTCTATTATCTTAAGCTTAGTAGTAATTAATTTATGCACTCTACAAACACTACAAAAAAATCTCAAATTGCCAACAGATTTTACTAACAACTTAAGTTGGTTAGTATTCTACTAACAAATTACCAACATATTTCTAACTGAAATATATTTTAAACTTAACAACGAAATTCTAACAGATTACCAACCAAAATCTTACTAACTAAGTATTTTAGTTGGAAAATATGGCGGGAAAAAACGGCGCCAAATTTAGCAACATTCTATCAATGGATTACCAACTGAAATATTACTAACACACACCTTTTGTTGGTAATATTACCAACGAAGTATATATCGGTTGGTAGATATGACAAAAAAATTGTTTATATAATTTATTAACATATTACCAATGAATTACTAACCAAACATTTACCAACGACAAGATTGTGTTGCTAAATTTACCAACCAAATATAAATGTGTTGGTAAATTAGTAATGAAATGTAATTTGTTGGTAAACTTGCCAACCAATATCCAATTAGTTGGAAATTTTGCCGACGAAAGATTGTAGTTAGTAAATTACTAACATCATTAAAATAGTTGGTAATATACCAAACGATCATTAATCCATTGGTAAAATTTACCAACATATTAATTATTAGTTGGTAATATTACATATGAATGTTTAGTTGAATAGTAACTATTACCAACTGTGATAAAATTTATTGGTAAATTATTAATTACTAACTTATATTTGAATAGTTGATAAATTTACCAATTGAAGTTAAGTTTTTTGATAAATCAGCGTCTAGTGTTGAGGCTTTCATATTCAGTTTGTGTCGTTAGGCGTTTTAATTTTTAAAATTTAGCCAAAACTTGACTTTGGTCAATATTTTTGGTAAAAAAACTCAGATTAGAACTCTGTCAGTGTCATTAGCTTCGAAAGGTCATTTTTGATCTAACAGGAAGGTTGGTTCAAGTTTTGAGGCTTCCATTTTTGTTTGTGCCGTTAGGTGTTTTAAATCTTATGTTTTGGCCAAAATTTGACTTTGGTCAATATTTTTGTGAATGTGCTCAGATGAGAATTCTGTCAGCGTAATTAACTCCAAAGGTCATTTTTTATCTAATAGGATGGTTGGTTCGGGTTTTGAGGCTTTCATTTTTAGTGTGTGCCGTTAGGTGTTTTAACTTATAAATTTTGGCCAAAATTTAACTTCGGTCAATATATTTGATAAACGTGCTCAGATGAGAATTTCGTCAGTGCAGTTAGATGCGAAAGGTCATTTTTTATGTAATAAGATAGAGGGTTCGGGTTTTGAGGCTTTCGTTTTTAGTTTGTGCCGCTAGACATTTAACTTTTAAGTTTTGGCCAAAATTTCACTCTAGTCAATATTTTTGGTAATCGTGCTCGAATTGAAATTTTGTCATCAAGGTTAGCCATATAAGTTCAATTTTGGTCTCATAGGATGGTTGGTTCGGGTTTTGAGACTTTTATTTTCAGTTTGTGTCGTTAAGTGTTTTAACTTTTAACTTTTGGCTAAAATTTGAATTAGGTCAATTTTTTGGGAAACATGCTCAAATTTGAATATCGTCAGCGCGGTTAGCTCTGGAAGGTCATCTTTCGTCTAATAGGATGGTTGGTTTGGATTTTGTTTGGCGTTTTAACTTTTAACTTTTGGCCAAAATTTGTCTTTGCTTAACATATTTTGTAAACGTGCTTTGATGAGAATTCTGTTAGCACGATTAGCTTCAGAAGGTCATTTTTATATCTAATAGGATGGTTGGTTCAGGTTTTGAGGCTTCCATTTTCAGTTTGTGCTGTTAGGCGTTTTAACTTTTAAATTTTGGCCAAAATTTAGATTTGGTCAATATTTTTGGTAAACATGCTCAAATTAATTTTTTTGATATAATGATATGTGTATATTGAGATTAATTTAACTTGTTATCATAGATTTTGCATTGTTTCATTCAAATATGATTTATAAAATTGATATTAATATTTTTGGACTTATATTTGTGCTCTTAGATTTTTAAATGCAATAAATTAATAAATATTTTACTAATGAATAATCATTCAGTTAATAATATTTTGAACATATTGTCAACCAATTACTAACCTAACATTGAACTTGAATGATATATTATCAACAAACTAACAATCAATTAGTAAATTTATTAGAAAAACAAACAATCATACTAACTTATTTAAAATTTATTAACAACAAGGATTGTGGTGGAGTGGTAAGTACTCCTTCATCCTTAACCAAGAGGTCTTGGGTTCGATTTCCCTTTATGAGTAAATTACAAACATAAATTTTCTGTTACTAAATATTTGGAAAAGTTTACTATCTTACCAACGGAATCGAATAATGAAGAAAAAAATTTACTAACTCCTTTTCAATTCGTTAGTAAAGGTACTAACGATATACTAACCAAAAATTAGTTGGTGAATTTACTAACAGAAATTTCAGGGCCATGTTTCAAAATTTTGTAACAACATCTTAAAGTGTTTACCAACTGATTTTTGGTTGGTAAGTTTACCAACAAATTAAAATCGATTGGAAATATTTACCGACTAGCTTTTTAGCAACGGATTAATATAAGTTGGCATTTGGTTGGTAACTCAATTTGATCAATTAACCAACGAATTTTTTAGTTAGTAATTGGGTTCCTTTTGTAGTGAAATAAGTTCTTTTATGTATATGTATACAACTATAGTACTGAAAAATAAATGTTGCCACGTTTCAAAGATTGTGTAGGAATGAACAAGGTTTTTCTTACTTTAGTAGGATTTTATTTGTATTAATTACTTGCCTAATGTTCAAAACTTTGAAATTAATTGAAAAAATCGTGTATGGAAAAAAACTAAACATCTTTGTTGAATAAGTTTCAATTCTATTGAAATAGATTTCATGTTTTATATAAATTGTGGCTTTGAGATAATTTTTCCTTTTTCGATCTTTGGGACAATGGTAATAGGCAGTAGCACCAGTGTCATAGTTAAATGATTTTGAGAACAAGTAAGATATCACTAAAGATTAAATCCAACTAATATAACATAAGTGTCGTATTTTTTATATTAGGTTTTTCAATATTTTATTATTTGTGGAATTTATGTCTACATGACATAAAAAATTAACAAAAAATATTTTTAAATGGTCATATGTATATGTATGTATCAACATGTATATAGTGTATCAATATTGTATAAATAGTGTATAATCTTGTATAGATGAATGTAAAACTATGTAGTAGTAGATAATTTATTTATATATATATACACACACATTGTTGATACAATAAAATATGCATCGTAGACCAATTTTCTTAATCCCAACCAATTCAAATCTCCTCTAGATATAGTCTCAAAATTTAGATATGAGCTCTTCTCTATGTTTTGCTTCTACGATCCGGCAGTTCTCGCGAAGAGATCAATAAGATGATGCTCTCCTTCACTCTTTCTTTTTCCGCTTATCTAATCTTTCGATCTAACGCGGACTGAGCAGCGATGGGCGCGAGAGGAAGAAACCTAAGAGAAGGTGCTTGTCTCTTAGGTCATTGTCTTTGATGCAACACAAGAAAGCGTCCTCTTTTCATATCCATGTATCAAATTTCGTCATTTCTCATAAAAGCTCATTAGATTCAAAAAGATGTTTTTGTCATATCCTGATTTTTTTTTTTTGGGGGGGGGGGGGGGGGGGGGGGGGGGGGGGGGGGGGGGGGGGGGGGGGGGGGGGGGGGGGGGGGGGGGGGGGGGGGGGGGGGGGGGGGGGGGGGGGGGGGGGGGGGGGGGGG
>JAJOOR010025511.1:0-17684 GCA_036250505.1 Solanum acaule | reverse complement strand
CAAATAAAAAAATCAAAGAACCGAATTAGTTCAATTTGATTTTTCGATTTTGAGTATTTATGCCCACCCTGCTACGAATATATGCAATTAGAGAACTTTGTGTCTAGGCAATGATTAAAAAAGGTTTTTTGTCGAAGAAAAAGGCAAAAGGATTATTCCATTACATAAAATTAACAAATAAATTAATAAAAGTAGCTTTCAATTGTACAAAAAGGTATGTGTATTCATTTAAATATTGTAAATAGTAGGATTAGGTTTCTTTTATTAGTGTGAATATTGATCATGCATCATGACCCAATTAATTCTTTTAGGTATAATAAAATTCCATATGGACCACAAGGATGTTGATTAATTTGGAGTAACTTGTATTTAAAGAAATAAAAAAGAGAAAATAAAGTATGAAGTGACATAATAATAATGTACTCCATAAAAACCTTCAAATTACTTTTCTTATATTTTTGGCTGTCTTTTTTAATTTTATTTATTCTTGGATAATAATATTTTTGATTCCTCAATTATTTCTGGGGCATGTGAAAACTCATATTAAGCAATTAATGCTCCATCATCATTGGTAGAAAGAGGAGGCACGAAAATGAAATTAATCCATCTCAATCTACTAATAGTATTGTTTTGGACATACAATATAAAAAAAATAGAAAATCATTCGCTCGAAGAAAACTTTTTTAGAGCCTAATACAAACCAATCAAGTGATCTCTCCTTAAATTTAAGTGATTGAACGTTCCCTCACTTCGGCAACATGAGTCGGTTGTGAAATAACCTTTTAGGCAATTTTCTTAATTTTTAAGGACTTTTTGGTAAGTACACTTTATAGTATTAACAAATTTTAATTGATCCTTCTAATTGAAATATAAATTTTTGGTCTCATTATGTAGGAAATATGTCGTGTATGAACTATTTTTAGAAGTCTACTACTTCCAAATATGGAATACAAACTTGGTGAATAAATAATGGAACAGTTAATAATTCTCGAAATTAATGAATATTCGGATCAAAAAGGCACATTTTCACTAATTAAAAATCAAATATACTTGGTCAATATTACAAAAATTAAAACTATTTTTTTTTGATAATTAAGGAACGAAAAATATTATTAGCCCTTTATTTGTTATTGTTTGAAAAACAGGGAAAAAGAAGAGAAAGTGAAAGGACTTTATTTATTTTCTTTGTTTAGTTAATTTGAGTTGAAAAATATGTAGATTTGGGGAAAATGCATTATTTTCTTTTCTTCACACTGCCAATATTTTTCATTTGGACATATAGCTTTAATATATGTTGTTTTTTCACCCGATATTCATATTAATTTTCATTTAAATTTGATTTTATTTTTAAAAATCTCATATTAAAAATAAATCGCTCTTTAATAAATAACAATTTTCTACCTAACAAAGCTTGAAATAGAAACCTCTCATTAAGTTTATTAAACAATTAATTATTACAGTTCACTCAAGTTCATAAAGTTCACTTTACACGAAGCAAAAGTCACCATTCACGGCATATTTTATAGTTATTGAAAAAATGCACGCATTTTTTTTTGGAAAAGGGCCTGATATATCCCTCAATTTTGCTATTTGGAGCTGATATGCCCCTCGTTATGAAAGTGGCTCATTTATACCTTTACCATTATACAAACAGCTCACATATACCCCTATCGTTACAAAATGAGCTCACATATACCCTTCATTTAACGGAAGTGAAAAAAAATAGTTTTTAAGTTATATTTTTACTTTTGATTTTAAAAAAAAATTATTTAGGGGTATATATGATTTTCTAGCAAATTTAAAGGTTTATTTTAATTTTCCGGACAATTATTTTTTTGACTTTTTGATTATCATTATTTGAGTTTCTTATTTTATTTTTTCTTTCATTTCTTAGTGTAAAGAAAAAAATTTAAAACTATTTTTTTTGGATATAATTTAATTTTTGTATTTGAAGAAAAAAATTGGGTCATCTATAATAAATTTTACAAGAATATTAACAAAACTTAAATAAATTTGACCATCAAAATAATAAATCTAAATTAGTCATTGAAACAAAAAAAAGTTAAAAATAATAATATATGTTTGAGGAAGATTAAATATACCCATATGAGATTATATTTTTTTTAAATAATTAAAAAAATTTAACTAAAATTAATTTTTTCACTTCCGTTAGAGGAAAAGGGTATATGTGAGCCATTTGTATAACAGTAGGGATATATATGAGCCACTTTTATAACGAGGGGTATATCAACTCTAAATGACAAAGTTGAGGGGTATATCAGACCTTTTTCCTTTTTTTAAAAAAATCAAATAGATAATTATGTAAAGTTCAAATTTTTCTTCTAAACTTTACGGTATTATTGAATTTTCAATAAATTTTATACCTATTGTAAAGTGAATTTTAAAAAATTATTTATACCTATTATAAAGTGAATTTTTAATATGCTATTTGTTTAGTTGTTTTCTCTATCTCTGTCTCTCTTTCTTTGGTCCTTTTTTCTTTTGGCCAAGTTTTGCTTTGACATTTGGTTAACACAGTACATTATATAAGAGATAAGTATTACATCAATTAGTTAAGTGGTATCTATATAAAATTAGTCAAAACTTAGGGTATGTTTGGTACGTAGGAAAATAGAAAATGATTCTTGAGAAAAAAAAATGAGTTTAATTTATTCCTTATTTATCAATGTTTGATGAGTAAGCAAGAAAATATTTATCCCAAAAATACTTAGGCATAATACATAAATATGCCCTTTAACTTGGCCTCGGTTGACAGTTATGTCCTCCAACTTTGGGTGTGTACAAGTAGACACACGCATCCTACGTGGTATAGTACACGTAGGACACAAAATTGTCATGTAGGACGAATGTGTCTATTTGTTCATTTTTTTACAAGTTTAAGTGTCTATTCGTGCACACTCAAAGTTAAAGGTCATAATTACCGGTTGAAGCCAAGTTAAGGGTTAGGTTATGTATTATGTCAAATATTTATATGTATTTAACAAAATACTATGATGGACCGGGAAGCGAGAGTGGAGGTTCAGGGGCGGAAGAGGTGGGATGAATACGGATTTGAGATTGGGGCATTAGGTGGATAGAGAGGAGATAATACATTTAGAATGTCACTTGTGAAACTTGTTTTTTCTTACTAAGTCATTTATTCGTTCAGTTTTACATAACTTAATTTTCTACCAAAATACTTTGATCAATTAAACATATAAAAAAAAAATTAAATTTTTTTTCCCTCCTTACCAAACTCACCAATAGAGTCAAAAAGTAGGAGGAGATTAATTGGTTCTATGTCTTAATCAAATTTACGCAATTGTTCAAGGGAAACTTTTTTATTTCTTTTTTATATAAAGTAAAGTCACTATTAAAGAAAAAATCGACTGAAGAAATCTTCTTTTAATTTGTTCATCTCAGATGGACCACATGGGGAATTATATAAATATAAAGTTGTTAATTTTTTTTATTTTTTACTTAATTAAATAAATAAAATATAGAAAGTCTTGACGTAATTGATAAAATCATTGTCATATTGCCAAGACGGTCATGGGTTTGACCTATATGGAGATAGCCTTTTTGCAAAAATGTAGAATAAAGTAGCATATAATAGATCCTTGTGTTTCGATCCTTCCATCCAGACCTTGCGCTTAGCGGAAGCTTAAGCACCGGACTTTCTTGACAATTTAAATTTTAAATAAGATAATCACATCACACACTTTAATATGATATCTAAGCAAACAAAGATCCTAACTCGAGTCTCACCATCATACATTATTTTTTTAAAAAATTACATACTTGAATCATAAAAATAAAAAAAAATAAAAACATACCCTCACGTAAGAAAAAAGAGTTTTCTTTAATAAAAAGATAATATAAAATATTACCATAACTTTACCAAAGAAGTGTTACAAAATTAATGAGCATCTAGGACAATCACCTTCTAAGAAGAGTACTACTGCCTCTAGACATCAAAGATTCCACTTCTATTGATTATTAATTTGAAACCTAGAAAATAATTAGAATACGAAAAATAAAAAATAAAAAGGAAGTGATAGAAAAAAAGAGAAATAAACCTTTTTTTTCTAAAAAAAAATACTTTGACTTTTAAGCAAAAGAAAATTAAAGTAGTTTCCACGATTTACAGGCCTTTAATAAATAAATAGTGCAATATAATGATACAAGAAAGGACAAGTATAATAAGTACATCAATTGAACATATGTCTTGGTTGTTGAAGTTATAGAGCATAGAGTCAAACATTAAGATGATTTTTGGCGCATTTCTTATCGACGCATCAAATAAGCGAGTTAGACTGAATTAAGATGAGTTAAAATATATTAATTAATAATAAATTGATTTATTACTTGAATTGGGATCATCTGAATCAAGATTCAAGATGGACAACATATTTATATAAAGAAAAAGAAAAAAAAACATATCGAACCAAAAATATCTTTTTTTTAAAATAAAATAAAATAATATTTTAATAAGATTTTTCATGGATCAATCTGAATTACATATTTAATCCAAATCAACACATTTTTTAGTTGAATTGAATTGAACAAATCAAAATGAATTAAATTATTAATAAATAATCGAATCATTACTGGAGAAAATAATTATTCGAAAGTAATTTTTAGTAGTATAAAGTGAAGACACTATTAATATAGAGTTGTAAGGTGGACCAAAGACTTTTTGTTGTTCATATTGTAAATGTAATTAGCTGATACTAATTCACATCTTCACTTTCTTCTAATTTAATATTTTCTTAATCTTTACCTAATGATGGATTAGAAACTTTGGCATAACACAATGATAGCTGTTTAACAAACTTTTAAAAAAGTTAGTATGCACGTTGCAAATATTGCTAATTTTCAAAAGTGGATAAATTAATGATTTGAGCCAGTGAGCCAGATATTTGATTACTTTAATATTCAGAGCAGGGGCGGCTAAATATTATTGGGCTTAAAATAAAATTTCAATTTAAGGCCTAAAATATAAAAAAACTTCATATATATTAATTCAAACATTATTTTTCTTACACTATTTAGATGAAAGATATTAGTATTTAATATTGTTTTTTTCAGTTATTAGTTTTAGGTAAGATTTTATCAACTCAACATTGAAAATATCTTTTCAGTGAGACAATTATTATATGAATTGTTAACATAATTCTACAAGTAATAAGTTGACAAATATTAAATATAGAATCATAGAATTTGACTCAAAAAGTTGATGACTTGGTATACCCCATTTTAATATGCTTGTAGTAATACTTGAAACTAAAATTTAAAAAGAAATAAAAAAGAATTTGTAATTCACTTTGCTCAACACTTTTCACTATTAATTGTTATTTTTTACAAAGTACAAAAAATGTTAAAGTGGTTAAAATAATATATTTTTAAAAATATACCTTTTTATTATAAATAATCATTTTTTTCTATAAAAATTTTAACACATAATTTTTTCTTGATAAAAATTTGGAGCCTAAGGCAAAAGCCTTATTTCTCAAAGCATAGAGCCGGCCCTAATTCAGAATGTTGTTTTTATTGTTGTTTTAAGTTCATAAACAACACAAATCCCTCTGGTTAAGAAGTAAATTACTTCCCGCGAGTTTTCAATATAATAAATTTTACCAGAATTTGAACTTTGGATACATGTATTCAGCGGATCTAGATACATGTATCTCAAATATAAGTCAAAATTAGAAGTAATTTGTACTAGATACACTATATGTCTATATCTAAGTGGATTCACTTGTATCTGACTCTCTCCTATCTCCTTTCTCGCTCGCCTCTCTCTTATCTCGCTCAGTTCTCTCCTTATTTATCTGTATTTCAAAATGTATCTGGTATTTCAGATACAATATGTATCTGGTGTGATTTGCATACTATCTCGCTCGCCTCGCTCCCTATTTCATGGTGAAGAAAATACATGTATCTAAGTGTATCTGACTTGAAATATAATATGAAATTATTAATTAGTGAAACAATATGTAATTATTTCAAATTATAATTAGTTTTTTTGTTACTTTTATTTTATTTATTGCATTTTTTTGCCTTTTCCTATATGATTCCTTTAACAAATAAATCATCACCACATTTATTCATTATGCTCAAGTCAATCAACACAATATTTATATTTTGTCCATAAATATATATATTTTTTCACAAATCAACCAAAAATGACAATCCAATGTACTAAGCCTTCGCTATACTCGAGCTTAGAAAAGGCATATAATCCGTTGTACACAATATAACCTTTGCATTTAAGTAACAAATTGTTTCCGCAACTTAAATCTATATGACCTCCTGATAACACGACAACAACAATTAACGTTGCATCAAGGCTTCCCTCTTGATCAGGACAAGATATACATGAAGTATGTCGACCAAAAGGTCAGAGCAACTGCTGCCACAGCATAATTCCAGAACATGATAACAGAACATTCAGTTTCACCAATTTCAAACAACTGTGTGATAGTACCTGCAAAAACTTCACTCATTAATCTCAAAGTTTTCGGAGGATCTGACACACACGACACAGTATTTTTGAAAAGTCTGAGCGACATAGTTTATTAAAGAGTAAAGGGATATATATACTTCTCAACTTTGCGATTTAAAATGGATATACCTCTTGTTAAAAAAATGGTTTATATTGAGTATATGCATCATTTTTCTAACGAGAGGTATATCCACTCTAAAGCACAAAGTTGAGGGGTATACTTAGAGATCAATGAGGAATCTCATTGTTTAACGAACGTCATATGTTCGTCACTTCACTCATCGATCTCGAGTTTTTGGAGGATCAGACACAGTATTTTTGAAGAGTCTGAGCGACATAGTTGATTAAAACTTGAGATGAAATGAGGGATCATTACAAGTGAACTATACCTATAGCCATTGCAGGTGGAACTGCATATTGAAGCAGAAGAACAAAGTGATATAAAGGATCTGTTCCCACCATGCCTAGATTTTTTGCAACTGTAATAACGGCAACACCGATGATAGGCAAGATAACGAATCGAACAACAATGATCCCGAAAAGAAGCCAGATTCCCACTCCTGATCGCTTGAAACCTGAACGATTACGTATAAAGTAGTTGAAATGATGTTACAGAACAATGCAGAGGATTTCGAATGATATACAATTATATAGGATACTAAGTTCAATATAATACTTACCTCTTAGAAGATTCGCGCCCATTATAATGGTCATGGATGGAATTGCTGCCTCCCTGCAGTAGATAAAATCGTGTAACCAAATGGCCGCGTTGAGAACCAAGAGAGTAATGATGGAAATGCTCAACATGCTAGGCCATGATTGAGTTTGCCTTTAGAGTTGAGGGTCTTTCAGAAACAAACTCTCTACCTCCACGAGGTGGGCCGGGGGTAAGGTGTACGTGCACTGTACCCTCCAAAGACCCTACATGTGGCGGATTACACTGGATATGTTGTTGTTGTTGTTACATTAGGGATTCGTTGGGACAAGGGTATGGGCTTAGGTATGAGTTCGGTCAAATACAGTAACTTTGGTTCAAACTTTGTATTTGTCTGAAGAAATCTATTTAATAGGTATAAATTATTAATTTCTGTTGGTGAAGAGCTATGAGGATTTAGGCAACATGATATATGATATACCCTCCTACAAGTAACTCAAGTAGCATTAGGAAAAAAAATTATTTGCATGAGGAATCATACCCTAGCAAGACAACGGAACTCTCAACGAAACGAAGTGGAGCACCAGAGCCAACCATGAAATTTTGGATGGGAGAGATTGAAGCAATGATAATGCCAATAACCTACAAGAAACGATAAGCCACGTATAAGGAAAGAACTGAACAAACATGCATCCATGAACCTAATTGGGACGACATTGTAATAACTAAGCAGTTAAGCACCATTGTCGTCATACCGTTGCAACTGTAGGTGGTCTGAAAAGAACACTCAGATCGATATATTCCACCAACGACTTCACCTTCTTCTCAATGATAGTAGGTATCGAGACCTGTTATTTCAAGTTGTTAAGTGTTTATATTTGATTTTTCGAAACATCAAACAACTTAAAAAGTAATAAATGAGGATAAATCTTGATGAAAAGTAGTGGAACAAACTACAATTGTTATAACACTTTCTTGATTATTGATTACAAAAACGATACATGAAACACCATACCAGCAGAGGTTCAGAATCTATTATTTATTCATATTTAGTAGATTTTTAAACACACACACACATATATATATAACCAGACGAAAGAAAAGAGAAGTTAAGATATTTAATGACGTTACTGATCTATGTTACACGGACTCTCCAAAACAGTTGGAGGATCTGACACTCACTCATCGACTTTTTCAGAGAGTCCGAGCAACACAGGAAGAAACCATTTCTTTTGTCACACCTTGTTATTTAAACATGTTACTCAAGCAAGCAAACGTTAGCCAGTAAATCCATTAGCACCATTAACTTGTAAAATGCTAAAGAACTACTTAAAGTCAATGTGGTGTTACATATTTAACCGTCATCATTTCTGATAACATGAAGTTACGATAGAAATAAGTTTGATATCACCGATTAATTCTCACAGAACGGTTATATGCTGATAAAGTGGACGGAAAAAACTTCGTCCCAAGAGAAGTTTCTCCTTAATTTTAATGAAGTTTTAAATGATGCAGTTATTTTCGCCTATACAATATCCGTATCATGGTGCATGAGATAAAATGAAGAAAATACCTTGGTTTCGTCCATGGATCCTTGGTAAATAAGCTCAGCTGAAACTTCATCACCTTTCGAGTTGCTACTTGGTAGCAATGTTTGTGTAGTACTATCCAAGGCTCGTTTTGACGTTTCAGTGTGACTATTTTCTCTTAATTTGGAGTAGGCTGAGACATCCCCGTCATCCCTTTTTCCATATGCCCGTATGATATTATATACATACGACCAAATGCCAATAGCTCCTATCTGGAAACAGGACAATAAAACCAAGCTAAAGGTCATCACATCCAAGACAGAAATTGTTTATGTTTTAGCACGTATAGAATGAAGTCGTATTCAATACCCCCATAGAGAGGGATACGTAGCCCATCCCATTTATCGAGCATGTAGATGAATCTCCAAACGGATTGTTTTTCTCGGCACAGATGGCTGGGATGATAATGACAGGCAAGTTCCCCATGTTTCCTGTCATGATCATTTTTCAGAAACTCATGAGTATGAATATTGACTTCAGAAGGAAAACTTGAAAAGTTTTAGGAAAATCCATTAAAGGATGTTACGGAATGTATATAGACTTTATTCTTAGTAATGTACATAGCCATATATTTAGGAAGCAGATTTGTAGGAATTCTTCTTTATTTCTTTACATACAAGTTCTTCCTATTTGATTACATGGTATCAGAGTCAAGTCCGTCCCTGTCTGGGGCCTTTGATATAGTGTTGACGCTCCAGTTGGCAGTCTAGGCTTCCAGGTGTTAGACTGAGTTCGAGCCACATTGGTTAGGGAACATACTGGTGGTCTTTTTATATGGACTTGAGCAATCCTCCTAATGAGCTAGTTTTCAGACCTGGTGGTCCAAGGGCCATGTCTCACAGAGAACATAAAAGCAACTAGATTTCCGAGATGATGCCTTTCTCTTGTTCTGTATATTATTTCATTTAGAGAGGCAAGGAGATTGGTCCGTGATACTATGATTATGCAGGTTCAATTTGTTGGCCCGAAAAGCTAGTTGGTTTCATCTTAGTTTACCCAAAATCTTAAGCTGATATTGCTGAGTGGTGAAGAAATCATGAAGAAAATGTTTGTGTTTGAAGATCGAAAAGTTCTAGCATACTAAAGGAAAACAACAAAATGCTGTTTATCTACCTCCCGCGCAACAGCCAATAACAAGGCCGTGCAAATGCTGAGGCGTTCTAGTGATTTTGACAAGTATCCACCCGAGAGCTGATCCAACAAGAAAGGTAATAAGAATACTCACGGGGACGAACCACCTGTACTTGAAACACAAGAAATGTTGAAAACTAAGGAAAATGTAAAAATGCATTTAAAAGAAAGGTGGAGAGACAAGAATGCACCTACAAAGAAAATATTCCCATCGCTGTACTTGAACTGATGAGACCACTAGCACAAAGTGATGGAAAGAAGACGTAGAATACAAGCTGCCAAAAATAAAATAAAAACACAAGATCCTCTTTAGTCCTTGCAAGGTCGGTTAGACGACAAAACTACTCTGCTTCTTCTTTCCCCTTTTCCTCCAGTTTTCATGTTCTCTTCGAGGCAGTTAAATATTTGTTTGTCATGGAATATATAACAACTTGACGATAAGAGGAAAATCTAAATGGGTAAAATGCTACATATAACCACCCGTCTTCTAATTTCATCCTTAAATGTTGCTCAGACTTTCAAAAATGTTGACAACTATGTGTCCAAAAGTTTACACAGGTGCAGCAACATTTTTGGACTTCCCGAGCAACATAGCTTATAGGAGACTACCAATTCACACATATATTTCTGAGTGACACAAGCAGATAATTTAACATATTTGCAGAAATAATAACTCTCACGAAAGCAGAATGTTTGAGCACATCACCATCCACACAGACAGGAATCAGCAGTATATAATAATATCTGATTGCATAATCTTTCATTTGCTTTTACCACTTTGAAATTTTATACGCGCAAGGAGGATTAGCAGTCTCTTTGTTAACTTACATTGTTCAGATGGTGCCGTCCTTCTGCAGTCAAAATACTCACATGATCCAAGGCAAGATATAAGCCAACAACCGCAATCAACAGCGTTTTCAGAACAGGCATTAACGCCAGCAAAAACAATTCTTGAATGTTCATAGTAAATACTCTTCTACAACCTCAAACAAGCCCTCCTGCAAGTCTATATGCATCGAAAGATTAGGCAATAAAGTAACTAAAATCCGTAAACACTAAAGAAAACACCATCATGTCCTTTTTCTCAAGCTCGGATTTGTTGAAGACATAATGAAGTAAATAAAAGTATAATCTGTCTAACAACTTAAGCATTTAGATGAGATAATGACCCAATTTAACAGGATTCAACCGCAAAAACAAACACCATAAAATCTATTTTTCAAGTTTATAATTCAAAAACAATAAGATATTTCGAGAGGTTAATTACACCTATGATCACTAAACGTACTCACCAAAAACACAAAACTATTTTTTTGCAACAGTAAAGTCACTAAAGAATATGAACAAGCAAACACACATGTCCTACGTGACATAATACACGTAGATGCCACGTAGGGCACAAAATTATCATATTCATGTAGACGCCACGTAGGACACAAATTGCCAGAAGTCAAATTTGTGGCACCCGAAAATTGGCATTTTCTAACAAAGAGTAAGTCTGGTGCACAACTTATTCTTTCATTCCTCGAGTTGATTTGGTCACTCAATTAATAGTTATTAACTTAGAAAGTCGCTTTCTTCGTTAAAGAAAAAAGTGACTTTCTGAGATAATAACTACAAGTTGAATGACCATCTGAAAAATTTGTCAATCATTGATGCAAATCGTCGCGCATTTTAGCTGCAACTACAATGAATAGCTCAAATTTTGCCTCTTTATGCAAGAAACTAAATAGAAAAGAACATTTTACCACAATCAATCAACTACGTCTCAATCGTGAATTAACTACAATCAATTTTATGGATCCTCCATACATCTATTCCATTATATTTCTTTCTAGAAGATCCAAATAAACTAAATTCAAAAATTTTACACTTCTTATAAATTGGACCATAAAAGCAATCTAAGGATGATGGAACTATAACTGACAGAGGCGGAGTCAGAATTTAAAGTTTATAGGTTCGAGATTCTAGTCTTTTAAGTTCTAAGCTAATATTTCTACATATTCAAATGATTTATTTAAATATAAACACAAAATTTGGACAAAAAACTATTGAGTTCAACTGAATCCGTAACCAAAACACACAAAAAAAGAAGAATGTGAAGTGACTTACAAATTTAGAAACTGCTTCCCGCGCAAATCTTTAACTTTCGCAAAATTGGTTTTGATTTTATGGAAGTTATAACAGAGATTCATGATCTATATATATATATAGTATGACTTTGGACAGTTTCTGTAAATTACACAAACACCCCTTATTTCCATTTCTAACATAATGGCCCTCCTCTTTTCCTTCTTTTCGTAATCCGTGTTGCAGTACGATTAAATGCAGTTAACACTGAGGTTAAAATACTTTTTAATGAAGAGAATTTTGTATTTATGAAGATTTGGATTAAATAGAGTATTTATCACTCTGCTACAATCCTAGCGTTATCACTTTCACTTGTCTATTAGTAGTATACAAGGACTATGGAGTTTTATAAACAATATTATATTGTGATTTGTATGAATAAAGTCACTTTTTCATTGGATATTTTTGGATGTTTGATTGATGAGTAAAAAAAAATATTACAATATGGAGTATTAAATTATGTTAATAATATTAACCAAATAGGAGTGTGTTTTTGATGATTTTTTTTTAGCATTAAAATTAATTAAAATAGTAGTTAGAATTGAATTTCTTTTAGCATTAAAATGGTAGCTAGAATAGATAATATAAAGTGGTTTGAGAATCATGAAGGTCTCAGAGAGTTCATATTCTATAAATAAAAAATACTAGATGATTTTTTTTATAGATTCATGTGGAAAATTAGTAGAGGTGCACGTAAATTGGATCAAACACTACAATTAAAGATATTTATGGATAACCAAAATATGCGAAAATGATTTTAGCATTTTTTAGACATTGAAGATATATATATATATATATATATATATCATTTGTTAAACAACGAGGTAATAAACACCATTTTATTAACAGGGATATAATCCAATCAAAATCACAAAGTTGAAAAGTATAATTGCCCCTTTCAAGTTAGTGATTCTTGGGCCTAAGAACCTCCCTCTTACTTGGTAAAGCGTGCAAGCAATTCATCATTTCTATTAGTAAAATTAAAAAGAATGTGCATCTTAAACAGATTTAGATTTTTCATTAAAGAATAAAAAGAAAAAAAAATAAAAAATAAAAAATATATATATATATTGCAAGGAGTTTGCACTTGAAATTTCAAGAAAAATTTTGAACCCCTTAAATTACTAAACCAACAACTAATTTTGTATTCATAGGATTCAAAATCTATATATACGCACACACAAAAAAAGATCTTAAATTTTTTTTTTTTTTTTTTGTTGAGACAGTCTAGTAAACATCTTGGCAACTTTCTAAATCCACCCCTGATTGACAATAACTTCAATAGACTTTTTTCGAGATAACTTGCAAATATACAACTTGGTGGGAGACGAAGGCAACCTTACCTTATAAGTATTCGAACTATATTATAAAAAAATAAAAAAAAAAGGGGCAGCAAGATAAGCCACGGCTCTTTTGTAGCTCATCAATTTTTGTGAAGTAGGTATTAGGATGAAAATTAAAAATTAATAAAAGTCTTTTTCTTATATAAAAAATTGACAAAAATGGAAAAGGGCCAGCAGAATATAGACAAAAATAAACTATATATGTAATGGTAGCAACTATATATCATCTGTGGACTGCATAAATTTATTTAAAATAAAAAAAAGGAATCTTTCAGTAGTTTTTTTATAAGTGGATATTAATTGGAACATTGCCCTTTCATGAAGTGGATGGTCCAATATAAGATTTGTCTTGACTATAAGATGTTATTTGAATATTAAATTCATATATGTGATTTGTATAATTAATTTAACAGGTTTGAGATTGAAGCGTAGTTACTAATTGATATTATGAATTTTTCCGTTTGCATTTTTCATGTATATACGGCAATTAACTCTTTGGATGATTATTGCATATGATTTTATAATCGTATCGTATCATATTGTACTATATTTATTTAAATGAATACAACGTTTTAATAGATTATATGATTTCACATTGTTACAAATATAATGTCACAGATTAATAATACGATCAAGTGATATTATATATATAAAAAAGAGTAGTATGGTGTGGAGTTATTATAAATGAAATAAAGATACTATAGGATAAGACATAATTTTTAAATAATAAGTCAAGGCAAAATAAAAAGGAAAAAAAGTAACAATACGACAATGTCAAATCGCTTGTTTAATAAAATGAGACTTTTCGTAATGATGAATTTAAAATGACATTGAAGAAAAATATATGAACTTGACCCAAAATGGATAATTAATAAATTACATTGAGAATGTCTTTGACCTGATTTAACCTAATGGTAAGATGAAAAATATTTAATACCCAAGTATATATGAAGCTTCTTGACATAACACTTGAAGCCACTTGGGAGAAAGGTAAGATGGATGTTAGCGTTATATTCATACTTAATCAAAGCACTTGAATTCAAAATATGTGAATGTAGAAATTATCTAATCCAAATTAATGCAATTTAATCTTTGATAGTAGTCTTGCAAATTAAGATTTCCCAATGGCCAAAACTATGGAAACTCTTTTAGACTTCTAATTGATTATTTTAAGTTACAAAAATATATTTACCTTAAATTTGTCAAAATAATTAGGGAAAACTTCTTTGTTAGACATTCATTCATATCATATATATTGCTAATAATTTTATTTATACTTTCAAACAATTATGTGCTTATTAATAAAAATTTATATCATATATCGAGGAAGATACACTTAGATATATGTATTTTTACTATAAGATACAATAAAATAGGGAGAGAGGCGAGCAAGATGGGAAAGAAGGTGAGCGAAATAGTCATGTATCTCATATATATGTGAATCACACTAAATACACATTTGATATATACATATATATGTATGTCTATGGTGTAATTCACATGTATCTAGGATATCAGATACAGAGAAAAGTGGTGAAAGAGATGGGAGGGAGGCAAGCAAAATTTGTTATGTATCTCATATACATGCGAATCCACTTGAATACGGTGTATCTGGAACATAATGTTAAGAAACCATATCTTCTTTGATTAATAAAAGCAAGAATCAACTCAAGGCACAAATTCTCTTATTTAATAAGAGGCTACGAGAGCAGCTTAGGATAGTCCTGCTTGCTTTGACCAGCTGGTTGCAACATGACATTTCTTGCATAAGGTCCCAAGATCGAACCTAGACAACGTCACTTTTTAATTTCTATTTTTAATTCAGTCAATTACTCAGTTTTAGGCTTTTAGCTTTTCGGTGGGACCAGTTCAATTCTCTTTCTTCCTTTACTTATGTATTTTCATTAATTAAAACGTATGTTTCATCATTTATCTAATTTAGTGTTAATTAAAAAGAAATATTTTATATTATGTAAATATATTTCGTATTCATATTTTAGTTATTTCGTCTACACTCCGTCAACATGCTTGCTTGCTTATTCGCATTCACATTTATGGCCCACTTTAATTCTTGCCATTCAACATACAAAGTTAAGTAGGGACCCAGGTAAGTACTCCACATTCATCCTCTAATGGGCCCGCTTCACTTGACAGTTCTACCGCCAATTTTAAGTTTTATCGTATATTTTTTCCGTTCACTTTTAATTGTTATGATTTTCTTTTTTAACTCAAACTATAAAAATTTCAATTAACATTTTATGATATATTTTTTCATCATATTGATATGTAAAAAATTGCAATTCATAGTATTTTTTGTATAGTTTTTGACTATCTAAATTTTTTGTTCAAAATATCAAATTAATATAATCTAATTTAACTTTGAAAATTAATCAAATTGACTTTTGAAAAGAGCAACATAACAACTAAAATTGGATGGAAAGAGTAGTAATTAGTACAATTACCTACTTCAATTAGTACATCCGATCCTAAATTCTTCAAATATCGTTCTTGTGAATGTCAATCTTTATTTGCTAATAAAAAATTAGTTGTCTCTCAAAATTCTACTGTACCTCATAAAATGGGACTAAAAAAGTAACATATATTATTTGAAAATGACCTAAAAATTACTAAAAATCACAATAATTATCAACTTAAAATATTTTAAAGACATATAAAAAAAATTGGTTTAACTCTCGAACATAGAAAGTAACATATGTTATTAAGAACTTAAATAAAAAGTACATTAAAGAAATAGAGATTTTAGAGGTTTTTAGAAATAGAAGGGGATTTTGGAAATAAGGAAAACATAAGACATGTATTTCAGTAATTTTTCCTTATAATAATTGATAACTTAAAATATCTACACGACAACAAAAAAAAGCTAATTTTTATACTGCTTCTGTCACATAAATTAGGATTGGATGGTTTTAAAATTTTAATTTTGGATACATTATAAAATAGCCGAAAAATTGAAATGCTATAATTTTTTTTAAATAACCGACTGAACCGTCCTAGCCCTAATGTTACCTCTACTCTGTTTATTTTTACTTAAATTTAAAAAGATATGTTTCATTTCTACCCTCAATTTCATCGCTATATTTATTTGCTATTTAACAATAACCTAATGGTAAGATGAAAAATAATTAATACCCAAATATATATAAAGCTTCTTGACATAACACTTGAAGCCACTTGGGAGAAAGGTAAGATGGATGTTAGCGTTATATTCATACTTAATCAAAGTTTTTCGAATTCGAAATATGTGAATGTAGAAATTACGTAATCCAAATTTGTGCAATTTAATCTTTGATACTAGTCTTGCAAATTAAGTTTTCCCAATGGCCATAACTGTGGAAATTCTTTTAGACTTCTAATTGATTATTTTAAGTTACAAAAATATATTTACCTTAAATTTGTCAAAATACTTAGGGAAAACTTCTTTCTTAGACATACATCCATATTATATATATTACTAATTCTATTTATACTTTTAAATAATTATTCTCTCCATCCACTTTTAATTATTATGATTTTCTTTTTTAGAGTCAAATTATATGAACTTTGACTAACATTTTATGATGTATTTTTTCATTATATTGCTATGCAAAAAATTGCAATTGATAGTACTTTTCGTATAGTTTTTTAATATCTAAATTTTTTGTTTAAAATATTGAATTAATGTAATTTAATTTAATTTCGAAAACTAATCAAATTCACTTTCGAAAAGCGCAACATGACAAATAAAAGTGGACGGAGTTAATATGTGCTTACCACTATTTAACAATTTTCTACCATATATCGAGGAAAATACACCTAGATATATGTATTTTCGCTGCCAGATACAATAAAATAGGGAGAGCAGCGAGCAAGTGAGGAAGAAGGCAAGCGAAATAGTCATGTATCTCATATATATGCGAATCACACTAGATATATACATGTATATTTATGTATCTGGTGTGATTCACATGTATTTGGGATATCAGATACATAGGAGAGTGCTGAGAGAGATGGGAGGGAGGCAAACAAAATTTGTTATGTATCTCATATACATGTGAATCCACTTGAATACAATGTATCTCGAACAAAGTACACCTAATTTGACTCATGTATCTCGAGATCCACGTATTTGGACAGTAAAAGCATAAGAAAATTTATACTAATATAAATTATTTCGATATTTGACATATCTGTCACAAAACTGTGACAATATTTATGACGAAATTCATAATGTTAACAACCCATATCTTCTTTGATTAATAAAAGCAAGAATCAACTCAAGGCACAAATTATATATATATATATATATATATATATATATATATATATAT
>JAJOOR010025510.1:0-19256 GCA_036250505.1 Solanum acaule | reverse complement strand
AAGATGAGAATGACCTTTCATCATAGAACCTACATTATGTGAGAATGTCCTTTCACATAGTCATACCATATTCATAACATAGTCTAGTTTAGAGTACAATTAAGGAAACCTTTCAAGAGACTCACTTTCACTAGATTATCATAAACCTTATTCATTCATTCATGTGTGTGTGCACATAAACACCTTCATACCACACATATTCATACATTGTTAATCATACATTTTGCATGCATAATAAGATGTAAATGTGCATATAAGAGTTAACATTTCAATATACACCATAACACATCATATTCATAGCTATACATGTAGAGAGTGTGTGTGCATATTGGTCCTCATAGTGACATAATAGCAACAACATTGATATTGAGTGCACTTCCCTTCAAGGGATCGCAACACATTCACAATGTCCCCAAATCATGAGCAATTCACATATAAAGCCTTTAGGGATTCTAGACCACACACCCACACTTCATCATAGGAGACAGGGACATAGTCAACATTGAATAGGTACTCCTAACATGTATATGATCACACATTCATATAGGGGTTATATAGGTAGGGGTCATTCCACAGTAGTACTTATCATAATCAGTTATGTAGACCACACATTATCCCTAACATTATCATTCACATTATACTCCTCATCATCAACATACTTTAAACATCATGCTAGCATTGAGGATTTCATACATAACCTTCATAGCACAACTTCATAAATATATGCATCATAATCATCAATTCACTTCACATCTATTGCCTTCAAGGCCATGATTTCAACATACATAGATAGACAAGAAGTAAACACCACCACCATAAGTGGACCAAACCACACAACATCAATTTTCATACTACAGACTAGAAGTTAGGTCAACTTACCAATTCTCCAAGCCATGATCACCATGGATCAATCCTCAACAATTCATAATCGATTGACATGGATAGCAATAGGAATCAACAATGTAATTCAATAACATAAACATAATCTAAGTACAATTCTATAAACAAAGGGATCAACCCACAACTTTGTCCATAAGGCCATAATTCTCAACTCATCAATATACCAACAATTCAATATGAATAAGTATAGATAATCATAGGAAACATCAATACAATCTAATCTAGACATAATTTCACCAATAGAAATCATATTCACAAAGACCCACATCATAGGCCAATTTTTGAGAATTTGGGGATGATGGGTTCTTCAAGAATTCCTTTGAAAATTATCTTAAAAAACTTAATTCCACATTAATTCATCAATAGAATGATTTAGAAAATCGTTTGACAAAGGACCTATGTTTAGATTGAAAATTGGAAATTTTAGTCTTTGAATCACTTTTGAAAATCTTTGATAAAACTCCTTGAATGAGAGGTTATTCAAGAATCAAAAGTTACCATACCATAATTATTGAAGACCCATGAAATTGAAGAAGAAATCATTTGAAAACCCATCTTCTAGCTTGAGCTTCATCAAGGTCTTCAATGGAGTTTTTGAGAGAATCTATTTTTGAGAGGGAAGGGTCAATTTGAAGAATGGGGTCTAATTCTAGGTTTTGGGATTTTAACCAACTTAAAATACCCTAAAATAGGTAGAATAACCGTTTATAATAATTCCCTAAAGTACCCAAATTACCCTTCACTTAGTTGGACCTTTTTAAACAAGTCAAACTTGAGTTTTATTTTCGCAGATTTCATCGGGCAACAAGTTCGCGACGTGGAGGTGTTCTCACAAGTTTCTAGAAATTAAATTCCGAGACAGTAGAGTCCGCGATGCGGACCAAACTTTTGGCCCTTAGTGGAGCTAGTCTGCGACGCGGACATGCTCCCTCTATGAGCAAACTTTAAGCTGCCCCGACAGCTTGTTTGGCCAAGGGTTGGGGTCCTCCTCGGGGACCCTTAGGGTGGTCCCGGGGAGTCGTACCCGAACGTTTTGACCCTAAATACATTTATCAAGACACTAGGGTCACCTCCACTGATTTTAGACTCTAAACAACACATTAAAACATGAACAACATACTAGAACACACCAACACGTAAAAGACGAGTTTCCAAACGTCTTGGTCATCCCTTGACGTTTGACTTCTAAACTCTTTAAAACTGACTAAAAAGGCTATTCTTAGTTATTTTAACAAGTTATTAATGCATAAAATCGATGTGAGACTCTACTTTATCCTACTTTATTTTGAGGGTCGTTACAAAGGTGTTGTGTGCAGGGCCTCGTTATTTGCTCAAAAGGCATGTTGTAATGAAGCCTTGGCTCCCAAAATTTAATTTCAAAGAGGAAATCCTTACCACTATTCCGTTGTGGATAAAACTTCATAATCTTCCCCTTAACTGTTGGAATTCTATGGCACTAAGCAAAATAGGCAGTAGTTTGGGAAAACCACTCTATGCTGATGAATGTACAACTCAAGCAAGTAGAATTTCATTTGCGAGAATACTTATCGAAATGGATGTGACTAGGCCTCTTCCTAAGATGATTAAGATTCGAGATCCTAAGGGGAAAGTGCTGGAAGAGCAAGTTTGGTATGAGTGGAAGCCAATATTTTGTCAAATATGTTTACAAGTGGGTTACTCTTGTGTATACAAGCCAAAAGTAATACCAGCAAAGAGAGGACAATGACAAGGGCAGAGGAAAGAATGGAGGCAAACAACAATAGGAGATAAGAATTAGGAGAAGCAAACAAAACAGCAGTGGGAACACAAAATGAAAAGCAAGGTCCACAGGAGCAACATAATTGGCAAATTGTGAGATACAGATCATCTAGCAAAAGAGTGACACTACAGTCTGCATGGAATGATAATGCTGAACAGGGAGAGAGATACATGTGTGAAACTGGGCAGCATAGTGGAGTAATAGATGAAGCTAGTATTGAACTTGAACATCCAAATAAACTACGTTAGTCACCTGGAATGTAAGAGGTTTTAATCAGGAGGTGAAGCACAAAGAGATGAGATTATTTCTGAAGAGGAATAAGGTTAATATGATAGCAATATGTGAACATAGAGTTAGAGAAGATAGAGGTAGTAGTATTATAAATAAAATAATGCCAAGCTGGGAATGGTGCACAAATTCTGCTAACAATGTGAGAGGAAACATTTGGGTGGTTTGGAATCCAGGTGTAATTAATTTCACTACTGTAGAAAATTCTGCACAACACATTCATGGGCAGGTTGAGATGCAAATGAGCAAAATGAAATTCAATTTACAGCAGTGTATGGTTTGGATTCAATCACAACTAGAATCCCTCTATTTACAGCAATACAACAGTTGAACACACCCATCACTGATCCATAGTTAATTATGGGAGATTTTAATTCTATTTTGACAGCAGAGGACAGACCTATTGGAAGTCAAGTACAAAGCTCAGAAACAAGAGATTTTCAAGAATGCATCACTGATTGTAATTTAACTGAGCTAGCCACAGTTGGAAGGAAATTCACCTGGACAAATGGACATGTGATTAGTAGAAATGATAGAGCACTGGTTAATGTTGAGTGGGTACTGCATATGCCAATAGTACAAGTGTTGGTTATGGATCCACTATTCTCAAATCATTCTCCTCTGAGTATCACTGTGGAGGAGCATAGGGATGCAAAGAAAAGGCCTTCAAAATTTTCAATTGTTTAGCATGACATCCAAAGTTAAACAATAAGATCAATGCAAGCTGGCAAATCAAAGGAAGAGGTATGCAAGGGGTCTGGCAGAATCTGATGAAGGTGAGAAGAGAATTGAAGCAACTAAATCAAAGAGAATACATGGGGGTATCAGAAAAGGTCCACAAACTAAGAGTTGAGTTGATGGACATGCAAAGTCATATGAGAATTATACCTATTCCTCAATGCATGATTAATGAAGAAAATGAGCTAAGGACACAGTTGAATAAATGGAAGATTGAGGAGGCAATTTATAAATAGAAATCCAGAGTGCAGTGGCTTAAGCTAGTGGATTCAAACACATCATATTTTTATGCTAGCATGAAGAACAGAAAGTCCTAGAATCAAATAACCATGCTTACCAAATAAGATGGTATAATCATCAGGGATCCAGAAGAAATTACCAAAGAAGCAGTGAGGTTTTATCAGAACCTGTTAGGACAAGCAAATTCTCTCATGCCAGCCACCCAGCCAGTAGTATTAAGGGATGAACTTGTACTATCTAGAGCTCAACAACTGGAATTAATCCAACTTTTTACAAAAGTGGATGTTCTAATGGCACTTAAAAGTATTGAGGATAACAAGGCACTAGGTGGAGATGGATTCAACTCTTATTTTTTCAAGCAAGGTTGGCCTATTATAGGTGAAGAGGTAACTAATGATGTTCTTCAATTCTTTAGCACTAACCAGATGTATGCTCCTATTAACAGAACTTCAGTTACTCTCATTTCTAAAGTACAACATCCTAGCTCCATTAAAGAATATAGACCTATTTCTTGTTGTACCACAATGTATAAAATCATATCCAAAATGCTCACTCACAGACTCCAATGAGTTATGGACTTTTTAGTGGACCCTAGTCATTTGTACCTGGTAGAATGTTAATAGACAATGTTATCCTAAGTCATAAGTTGATTAAGGGATATGGGAGGAAAGGAATATCACCTTGGTGTATGTTCAAAATTGATATGCAAAAGGCTTATGATTCTTTAGAGTGGCATTTTCTTGAGGAAGTTCTGGTTGGTATGCAACTGCCTGAAAGGTTTATTACATGGATTATGAAGTGTGTCAGGACAGTCTCTTACTCAATTATGATTAATGGATGCCCCATTGTCCATTTCAGGCAAGGAGATCATTTATCCCCTTACCTATTTGTTCTGGCTATGGATTATCTTACAAGACTATTGAGATTATTGAGGAATAAGAATGCTTTTAATCTGAGATGTCAAAAGCAACAAATAATTCAGCTGAGCTTTGCAGATGACCTTCTCTTATTTAGCAGAGGAGACAGACCATCAACTACACTTCTGTTTGAATGTTTCCAGCAATTCTCCAAAACGTCAGGACTCATAGCAAATCAATCCAAAAGTTGTGTGTACTTTGGTGGAGTCCCAGAACCAATTCAACAACAGATACTGCAACACACAGGTTTCACCAGAGGAGCTCTCCCTTTCAAGTATCTTGGGGTGCCACTCAGTTCAAATAAGCTATATATTAGTCAATGCCAACCTTTAATAGATAAGATGGTTGGGAGGATCAACACATGGACAGTAAAGTTTCTTTCATATGCAGGAAGGCTCCAGTTGGTACAAAGTTTCTTAACATCAATCCAAGCTTTTTGGTCACAGATCTTTCTCATTCCAAAAAAAATCTTACAAACAATAGAAACATTGTGTAGGAGATTTTTATGGAAAAGAGATGCACAAAGCAAAGGCAAAGGACTCATTGCATGGGACACGCTATGCTGGCGTAAGGTTGTTGGTGGTTTAAATATAACTGATGTATATATATGGAACAAAGCAACTATACTCAAACACCGGTGGAATCTGGCACAAAAAAGGGATAAGTTATGGATTGATTGGGTCCATACATATTATATTAAAGGCAGGAGACCATGGGAAGTAGCAGGGTAACAAACTTCTTGGATGGTGAGGAAGATTATACAAATAGGTCATTGGATTTCTGAGGCTGGAATACCAATGACAGAAATCATAGATGCAGATGATTTCACCATTAAAGGTATGTATAAGAAGCTTAGGGGGGATTTCATCAAGGTGCCATGGAGAAGGTTGACATGTAATAATCAAGGGAGTCCAAAATGGATCTTCATACTCTACTTGACCATACATAGGAGGTTATATACCATAGATAGGCTGGATAAATGGGGGATACACACGGATCAAGTATGTGCACTGTGAAAGCAAGAGCTAGAGACACACCAACATCTTTTTTTCTCATGCACTATGGCTGCTAGGATATGGCGTAAATTATTACAACGGTTGTGCATTATCAGGAACATGGCAGGGTGGACAGAAGAAATGGATTGAGCTATTTCACATGCCATAGGAAAAGCAATTCAAGATGAAGTATATAGAATGACCCTCGCAGCAACAGTATACTATGTCTGGCAAGAGAGGAATTACAGAATTTTCCAAAAGAAAGAAAGAAACACAGAGATGATCACTAGGAGCATCATTCAAGAAATCCATTGTAGAAGTAGTATGCAACCGAAGCTGGCTAAATTCATTTGTAATTTCAATTATTATCCATAAAATAGTAGTATAGTGGTAAGGGTAGTAGCACGAACTCTGAGATTGGGACTATGTCCATATCCAGAATTTCAAAACACTTTGTACATATTGATATATCTGGTAATAAAGCTTACAGTTACCAAAAAAAATATTGAAAAACATAAAGATGTTTAGGAGAAAATCTCCCTATAAACAAGACTCTCTAAATGACTACATTATGAATGTTATTGTTGTTGTTGATATGAGAAGAGGGGTCTTCAATTTATAGAGTTCCAAACTTTTCTTCCAAGGAAAGAATAACTCAACTATGGAAGAATATTATACTTTCCTTTCAGAAAAAGTAAAAACATTTACGGTAATGTTTTGTCTTTGGTAAGTCACATTTGAATGTGATATTCAAAATGGGAGGGGGCATGCCGTGAGAGGAATTTGTGTCAGACATGTCTATACAAATGTTAAAAGGAAATAAAATACAATAATTATGACTTAGTTTTAAATAAGTTGAATTTGATATAAATCTAAATTGTCCATATCGCTTCTTTCAATTAAGACCGTTTATTTAAGGACATATATAGCTATAGGGGTCGTAAAATTGATATGTACATAAATAAGAGACGCCAACCAACTCCTTGAATGGCCGAGGGCAGATAGGGCTTAATGTGGTAGGATGGGTCAGTGCAAGACAAACTATAGTGAAAAAAATGCTAAACACGGCAAGACAAAGCATGTTAAAATTTTAGTTGGGTTAAGACTTTCCCCGTCCCGCGGACCCCTTTACATCCCTGCAAATGGGAACCACATGATGAGATTCAAAGTGGTACATGAATCTTCATTGACATTGCATATATATTGGTTGGCTCCTCAAGTCTTGGAGAGGCCTCTCCTTTATATTAACTTTGCCCCACTGAAATTGCAAAGTAATTAAAGGACAGTATATTACTTAAACTTGGAGAATTAGGTCAGCTTTATGCATGCTAGGCTGTGGTGCACCAGCACTATTATTGATATTTGTAGCTCAAGTGATTATCATTATACTAAAATTAGTAAAAAGGGAGGAAACAGGATCTTTTCCCATGATTTTGAACCAAAAAAGGTCCTAAATTTATTAATGGTACGTACGTTGTGCTTATTATGCTTTGTAAATTTTCTTAATTGATTCCTTTTCTTTTCTACTTAGATGGTTGATATTTGTTATTCTTGCAGTTTTTGTTGAATAATCAGAGTACTCATGAGAGTTTACTTGTAATTTAATTCGCAGGAAACTATTATACTATTTGTTAACTATATGCATTGAACTTAAAATTATATCAGGAAAATATTACTGAGATTTAATATCTTTCATCGTCAATTAGCTAGTTGCGTTTTACATTACGAGTCAAACCGAACCAACGAATCAAATCAAATCAAATCGAAAAAAAAAAAAACGATTTGTAGTTTGGTTTGGCGTTTGAAAAAAAAAACCAACCACTCTAGGTTTGGTTTGGTATTAAAAGAAAAAAAGTCAAACCAAACCGACATAATATATATATAGTTTTATTATATTTTATTTATAGATAAAAATATTATTTATAATCTACTTTGTTAATATATTTTTAGTTAGATTATAGTTTTCAATGTTTAGATATATTATTACAAATTTGGGCTTGTAAAATTTTGTAATTATCTTATTTTGTATTAAGATCGGAAGTTACAATTATATTGTTATAGTTTTTCAAATTCAAAGTTAACAATTTACTTTGTAAATATTTTGTTTTGTATTCAGTTTGACTATAGCCTTTAATCTTATTAATTTAACATAATGAACGTTGATATTTCAATAAAAGTATTTTGTACTTGTGTGAATTTTACCGTCTTTTCGAAGATTTCTATTCATTTAACATTTTTAAAGTTTAACTTATCACACAGTTAAGTGAAAATATATTTGATCTCTTTTTCAAACACCGTATAGTTGTAAAAAATTGGAAAAAAAAACTGAAAAAACCGACTAAAGCCAAAACCGAAAAACCCGACTTTATGTGGTTTGATTTGGTTTTTAGATTTAATAAACCGACATAATTGATTTAGATTTTTTTAATGAGAAACCAAACCAAACCGACATTTGTATACCGAGTTGTAACAACCCAATATTTCTTCATGAAAGTCCTCTTGACAAAAGTGATGTAGAACTAGAAATTTAGAATCAAACTCTTTGGAGATTATAATTGAAAAATATGTCGATCGATCATGGCACACTACAACAAATAAAGATTTAGCGGCAATAATATAAGTGTCACTATATTATATTTAACAACAATAAGAAATAAAGTTATTTATAAGCAACACTCTATATAAATGTATAGAGTGCAATGACATTTTTACGATACTTTAAATAGTGAATATAATGAATTTTTTTGACAATATCATTTTAAAAGATGTCTTACCATTAAATATCTCGTCTGTTATAGTGACATCTTAACATATGGGATGATCAATGATATTTGTAGAAGAGACAGAAAAAATGAACCATGATATATATAACTAATAATGGCTGAATAGACGGACCGACATATATATGCAAACATACAGAGATACGACAACAATAATTAAGTAGGCTTTAATCTCACGTAATTGGGTAGGTTATATGAATTCTCCCTATTCATATTGAAAAATAAATTATTCTTATGTGTATTTAATTTTAACTTGATTATTTGGTTTTACAAAATGTGCTAAACAAATATAGTTGGTAAACATGATCACTTGGGCCTCATAATAATTGAATTTTATGTTGGATTGATCAATCGTTTCATTTATTGACGTAACCTTCGCATTGTTATGGATCTATATATGAACATGTAATGCCAGGATCCATTAGATCATAACTGACGGGTATAAATATATGGTAAGGTCCCCTTTCGCTCAACCTTTAATATTACTATTAGAAATAAAGTTTTTTCCCTTTGTAAATCAGTGGAAAATTTATACCATGTAATATGATTTTTTCCTTCATTTTAATTTCTTCTAATCCGTTCATTGAAAAAATACATTGAGAAAACATACTTTTTCCATTCATCTCTACATGTACGAGCTTTAATACGTACAATAATCTTGGCTTGTTATAAAATTTCAAGGGCAATAATTTGTACTAGTGCTACATTAATTAATTTGAGAGGGTATGCATAGGCCTTTTGATCTTGCTCTAAGCGTATTCCTATGAAATACCCTGTTGTTAATTTTTGAGAGATTTTCTTGTGCTTTTGTGTAATGCGCATGTACATGCGCTGCCTGCCCAAATTGATGAAAGAAATTAAAGAGAATAGTGGGCTGAATTTCCACTGTGACTGTATGTAGCACTTAATTACAACAAACAATATATAACTTCTGTGTTTGGACTTCTTTTTTTAGGTTAAGATTCAATTTATAAGGCCAATTTTATTTTGTCACGAGGTTTTGACTAGGCCGATTATGCTAGCTATTTCTAGCTTCCATTATTGGTCTTTTTATTTTTGTATAGTTTTAATTTGTATTGGTACGGACGGAACATTATAAAAATGTGTTGCAAAACTAATCATGTGGTGCCTTGTTGTAGGAAGGTCGGGGGATCCAATTTGGTAATTTGATTCAATTTTGATAAAGATAAAAATCAATATATCGTTTCATATTTTTTAAAAATAAAACATAGATGTATGTATTAGAAAATTTTGTGTGTATAGTCGAATCAAATTATTAGTGAGTTTCATGATTTTCCCTTTTAATTTATTGTTATTGTTATTGCTATTGTTACTGTTACAAATTTTCTCATCAAGAACAAATCACGCTTTAGTCCTTAGATTGTATTTTTTCAAATTAAAATACCTAAATCTAAATACACATCTAAATTTAAATACACATCTGATGACTGTTTATTTTTTAAAACATCGGAATATGCATAACTATCTAAACTATTAAAAATAATGATATATGGATTAAAAAAATGTTGTGATGAAGTGTAATCATAAAATTTAAATTCATACGTTTATGCTTGGTTTTGCAGGTTATTCCTCAAGCAATATGTAGCAGGTGCAGACTTTATTTGGCAGCTTGTTCGTGTTCTGATGGTCATATATATGCCACCCAATTATTCATCCCATTGGGAAGGTAGTCATTGCAATTTGCAGTTTTAAAGTAATCAAAGATAAAAGCAGGACGAGTGTGCTATAAACAACCTACTTGTAAAAGGGTTTTGAATTTTTACCAATTTAAGAAGATTTTGAGTAGACGATTCATATTTGGAGAGAGAAAGAGTAGGAGAGAATTGTTTTAGCTAAAGGCTCTTGCATATGGGTTTTCTCAATATATACTCATTCAGTGGCGGAGTCAAAATTTTAATAAGAGGATCCAAAGTAAACACACGAACTAGTGGAAGGGGTTCGACATCTATTATGCATACCTAAAAAATAATTTTAACCATGTATAAATAGTACTCCCTCTGTCCCAATTTATGTGACACATTTCGTTTTTCGAGAGTCAAACAATTTAAGTTTGACCGAGAATTTGCTCATGGAATCTTCAAATTATTTAAAATGAAATTTATATAATTGTAAACTATATAAAAAGTACTATAAGTCCCAATAATTGATAATTCAATTTTTTTAAAAGATATATGAAAAATTTACGGTCAAAGATGGACTTGTTTGAATCTCGAAATGCGAAATGTGTCACATAAATTGAAACAGAGGGAGTAATATTTTTCGCCGAGGGGATTCGGATGAACCTCCTCATTATATGCTGCCTCCACCCCTGTACTCTTTTCATCTCATTTTATATGAGTTAGTTTGACTTATCATGAGTTTAACAAAAAAAATTTAAAAAAAATTGGTTTAAAATAAATTATAGATGTTCGGAGCCAAAAATGCAAGTTTTTTCCAAAAAAAAACATAAACGGTATATCAATTTTTTTTTAACGCTGTGCATGCCGTCAAAAACTACATTCAAAATCGCTGCTCCAGCAGCGATTTTATCAAAAAAAATTAAAATTAATATCGCTGCCAGGCAGCGAATTTAAAAAAATATATATTCTTTTTTTCGTAACATCGCTGCCTCAGCAGCATTTTTCTAATTTTTCTTTTTGTAAATCGCTGCATCAGCAGCGTTATTCAATTTTTTTAAAAAAAACATTAAGAAAAATTGACAATTTTTAAACATCAAGGAAAATTGCTGCCAAAGAGGCGATAATTTAAAAAAAATAAAATTAGAAAATTGCTGCCATCGCAGCAAATTCAGTTTTTAAATTAAAATGGCTACAAATTTTATTTTTATTTTAAAGAAAACGCTGGATAGCGATTTTAGAGTTTTTTTTTTTAAATATTTTTTTTAGGATCATGCTGGCAGCGATTTTACAAAAAAAAATTGGCCAAAATCGCTGCTGGAGCAGCGATTTTAAATAAAGGTTTAAACAGCATGCACGACGTTAAAATATATCGTTCCTTCAGTAGCAATTTTGCCGTTTTGGTTTTTTTTAAAAAATTGATATACCATTTATGTTTTTTTGAAGAAAAAACTTGCCCTTTTGGCTCCAGACTCGTTTATGTTATATGGCTATAAATCATTTAATTAAGGATAAAATAAATATTTTAAAGTTAAATTGTTAGTAATTGATATAAAAATATGTCATACTTTTTGGGACTAACTAAAAAGAAAAATGAGTCATATAAACTGGGACAAATGAAATATATATTTTGGTTTCCTACTCAATTTTTGATATAAATATTGGAACCTAACTTAATTCAAATTTGTGTTATTAAGTCTCACATTAAGGGATAAAACGCTCCCAAACAAAGAAGACTTCATACTCAAGAGAATTCAAACCCCAAACCTCTAATTAAAGATTAAGAAATACTTACTATTCCACTACTAATCTACTATCATTGTCGATGGTTTTCTTAATTGTTGTCATTTCATATTATAAGGTTAATGTATAATGCTTTTTTAAGTCGAGTAATATGAAAAAGACATTGGGTGCACCGAGAAATTTATGGGAATTATTTATTAATTTTTCCTCCATCTCATTTTAACAATTGCTTTCGATAAAAAAAAAAATCATAGCAAAATAACTGTCATTTAAAAAAAAATCAAGACTTAAATTGGAAAATATTCAATTACACCCTTAACATTAAAGAAACAGTTATTTTAAATAATTCCGACTTCTCCGAAACATTTATTAAATAATAATAAGTATATAAATTATATCTTATATTTATTATTTTTCTTAGCGAGCGGAAAAGACGAAAGATTGGTGATTGTGTTGTGTATATGGACATAAAAGTAGGAGCAGGATATTCAAGTGTTGCTTAGCATTTTATAGTTAAGCCGCAAAGTAGTTGGAATATTGTCAGCTAGTTGGAATTTAAGTGCGCATGCTCAACTTATTAAAGTTAAAAACACCAAACAAAAGCAGGAACGTACATATAATTGGTGAAAAGCATACCGTACAATTTAAAGTTGTTAAATGTTTTCATACCATTTTCGTTTTTAATTGTACGTACCACAACAAAGATCTTTATGATTAAATCCTGTTACCTTGATTACCCAACTTGTGGGATAACATTTGTAAGAAAGTTACAAATTATTGAAGTTAAAACTGTTGCAATTAAGTGACATGATCTTGATTTCCCAACAGGCTGACACATTCATTAAGAATTTTTTAATTAGTAGTGTGTTTTATTAAGCAAAACTTATTAATGATGTTTAATAGTTACTCCTTAGTTAATACTAAAGGTGAACAAAAGTAATATAATTTTCTTAATTTACTAAAATGGACAAATAAAATTGAACATTTATTATGATACAAGTAAAATGAAAATGAGGGAGTAAATCGAACAGTGTTGAGCAACGCTTGAGTTTAACCTTTGTGCAGAAACACTATATAATTAGGGAGTACGTAGAATTTTACACCATTAAGTTAAGTTATTGATCATAAGATTTTACTCTAGAATGATTCAATAATGTAATTTCCTTAAGATTTTTAGACACAAAATTAGAATTTGAAATCTATAGGCTTATAATTCTAGTTCTTTGAAATTATCAAGGTCTAAAATCTAAATTTATAATTTTTACATATTCATAAACCGTAAAAAATCGATGTCCTTTTCCAAATTTATGTGGTACAATTTTAATTTCGAGATACAAACTTCTAAACTTTGACCATGAATTCAAACAAAGAAGCTTTAAGTCTTTTGAAATAAAAATTATATATTTGAAAACTACGTAAAAAGTAGGATTAATCAAGTAATTAACAATTTAAAATATTGAAATGTCATATAAAAAAGGAGGAAATTTCACAAATAGCCACTAAAATAAACTTAATCAGACTCCATAGCTATAGTTTGCTAATTACAATTCATAGCTATACGTTAGAGAGAGAACAGAAGCGAGCGAGACTGGAAGAGGGAGGAGATAAGCGAGCGAGATTGAGAGAGGGAGGGGAGAGGCAAGCGAGAGAGGGTAGAGAGACGAATTGTATTTGTATATTTGTCATATAATTATATATGTATATGTATAATTTGTATTTGTGTATGTATAATAGATGAGAGAGGGGAGAGAGAGGATGAGAGGAGAGAGCACACATAATTATAGCTAAAAAGAGGTCGCGAGTGGTAATTAAATTTAAACTATAGCTCTGTTAGCTAATCAACTAATATATGTTTGCTTATCCGTATAATTTATCCTAAAAAAGATTAGTAAAAAAAACTAATTTGACTTTCAAAATTTCAACTATACCATAAAATTGAAACAAAAAAGGGAATAGTATATATACATAATTTAAATTGGAAGTACTGAGGTTTGGTTGAACCCGCAAACGAGGGGTAGCTCCACCCTGGCTTTTACCACTTTTTGCATTCACGTTTTGCAAATAAATGGAAAAAAGTCAGTTGCGCAGCTTTTTTCTTAAACATGTGAGAATCTCCAACTAGTGAGGATCCAATAACTCTTGTTTTGCCTTTTTTTTTGCTTCTATAAATACTCTATGGAAGAAAGAGGTTAAGAGCATCCCATTAATTTCATTACTCCTATTTCTCTCATTTAATTCATTCAATATGTCTCAAACAAAGACTATCCTTGCAATCCTTGTCCTTGCAATGATCTTCTCTAATATCATTGAATCTATTGAGGGGAGAAACATCAAATTTGAGGACAAAAAATATTTTATGAAACCTAATGTTCATACAATTATGAAATCAAAAGGAGAGAGTAGAAAGCTGACAGAATTCACTGTTCAAAACAATGAGTATCCACCTGCCTCACCATCTCCTGGACATGTAGATGGCCATAGTCCGGGGATCGGTCACTAGCTATTATTTTATTATTGTAAATATCATCTTTGTGTAGGAATCGTGCTAATGTTCTGTATTATTTCAACTTTATCAGATATCCTGCCCTAAAGGCACATTATATTTTCCGTACGTACATATAAATGTAAGTATTGCATGTATTCATGTCATAGACATGAAATTGTTTATGTTCAGAATTTACTAGACAACAAAAAATGTTCAAAGGAGTAGTTTTCAATTTGTCCCGAGGTGTGATGTGCTTGTACATAGAAGACATAACTATGTTAATAAAAGTTGGGTTTTTTACTAAGTAATTGTTTCAAGTTCTTAGATGAAATGGTAATACAATCCAACGTGAATTTTGTGGTGTTTAACAAGTTATGTTTAGTGTTGGAATTAGAGATCAATTACCTATTATAAGAAGAAAAATACAATATTTTAAAAACAGGCTTAATAAAAAAATACAACATTTAAACTGAATTGGAGAGATTAGTACATAAATCATAATTACATATCATGCTCCTCTAAAATGCCGATCAAACATAATCCTTAAACGTTATAATCTGCAAAACTTTTCAGCACGGTTTCAGAATACAATAAATATATATTCAGTAAAATAATGTCATCTAAGCTTTGATTGTGCATCTCTTAGCTCTACTTTCATGTCACTTCCATGCAAGCAAGGGCGGATCTAGGAGCACGAGGTACTTGAACCCTCTAAACAAAAAATTATACTTTTTATATATAACAAAATTTATTTTACTTTTATGTATCTATATATTGATTTTGAATATGTTGAACACAATATTAATAGTTAGTTCGGTGGTTTAGTGGGTTCAAAATTCATCTATGGTTCCAAGTTCAAATTTCAATCACTACATTTTTGTTTTCCTAACCTTCTTAGTAAAAATCATTATTTTAGACCCTTTTTCGTAAATAAAAAGACGACATAGTGCAACTATTTATCCACAATGCAAAAGGCAGCAAGCTAAGCTAGTCAAGTGTTCATGGTAAATATAGTAAGCACTTATCAAGGACAGGCAAAATTTTAGTATCTATAACTAACCTGAACCTTTAAAATATCAAGGCCCTGAAGCAAGTTCAAGAAGTATGATGTCAAAATCTTTAATTTCACTCAAAATGCTAAAACCTAAAATTAGAAATTTTGAATCTGGTGATGATTAAGGTAAAAGATTTACATCTCTTTTTCTCTTCTCAATTTCCATCCACTACCCAGCTACAACCAGAACCCTTTACCAACCCCTTGGTTTCCATTAGTTTTCGCACGGCAAGGGCATCACTTATTCTTCCAGCTTTAGTATACAAATTTGAAAGTGTTACATAGTGTCCTGGATTTTCAGGCTCCAATTCGACTAAATTCTCCGAAGCAAGAACTCCAATTCTCACTTTTTGGTGTGCTAAGGCAGCAGCAAGTACAGAACCCCATATGTGTTTGTTCGGCTGAACAGACATTTTTCCTATAAAATCTGTGGCATCTTCAAGCCGACCAGCTCGTGTTAGTAAATCAACAACACAAGTAAAATGTTCTATTCTGGGGTTCAGTCCAAATTCCTCCACCATTTTGTGGAAAATATCTAACCCCTCATCAACAAGTCCTGAGTGACTGCATGCTGAAAGCACTGAAGTGAATGTCAAAGCGTTTGGTTGAACGCCAGAATGACTCATTTTTTCCAGGAGATGCAGGGCATCTTGGCCCAAACCATGCATTCCCAACCCACCAATTATTGTATTCCATGACACTATATCTTTATGAGCCAAATGAGAAAATACACATAAAGCGTTTCCAATGCACCCACATTTTGAATACATGTGAATAAGTGCATTCCAAATGGGAGTGACATCCCAAAAACTACTTCGTAATATATAAGCATGAATTGGTTTCCCATATTTGATGTCACAAACAGGCAAAACAATTGAAAGTGTGGTGTCGTTAATCTTGATTCCTATAATCAGCATTTCCTTGAAATACTCCACCGCCAAGTCTTTAATCCCTAGTTCAGCAAAACCATGAATCATGGAATTCCAAGAAACAACGTCCATTCTATCCATCAACTCAAAAACATGTCTTGCATCTTGAATCCTCCCACATTTAGCATACAGAGTCAGCAATGCAGGTCCAGAAGATCTGTGAAAAGCAAAAGGTGATTCTAGTTTAATCCCGTGTGCATGAATCTCCTGGGCACTCCTTAAATCCCCAATAAGCTGGCACGACGCAAGTACACTAGAGAGACAATCTAGGTCAGGCCAAACTTCTCTTCTATATATCATTTCCCTAAAAATATTCAATGCACTACCATGATTTCCAATTCTTGAATAGCCTGATATCAAAGTCGTCCACGATATTATACTTGGTTCTTTGATTAGTGCAAATATTTTCCTTGCCTCATCACATTGACCCATCCGACAATAAGCATCCATTACCGTGTTCAAAGTGACTATATCTGGCTGACAACCTTCCTTACTCATATGCCCCAACATCTCAACAGCCAAATCAAGTAACTCATTACATACATATCCTGAAATAATCAAATTCCATGAAAGCAAACCTTTTTCTTGCATCAAATCAAATACCCGTTTAGCACTCCGAATATCACAACATTTAGTGTACATATCAATTAAAGAATGACTAACTTGGAGATTCCATTCTACACCACACACAATTATATCTCTGTGCACTTGTACCCCAATACCCGAGCTCGAAAAGTTAGCACAAACCCTTAGTACTAGAGGAAACACATACCCATCGGGTAAAATGTTGTCCAGTTTCATCTCCTTATAAGTAGATAAGCATTCTTTAATTAGGCGGTTACGTGAAAAATATGAAATCATGGCTGTCCAGGCAAACACATTTCTTTGAGACAATTTGACAAACAGGTTCTGGGCAGATTTAATATCGTCGCGTTCTGTATATACTTGTATCAATTTGGTGATGATGAATGGATTGTGGCTTTGACCATGTACAATAACTTGTTGATGGATTTGTTTGCCTTGGTCTACTGATTTGGAATTGCTGCAGAGTTGAAGCAAACTATTTATTTCGAATGTCAAGAATGGTGTTCCGGTGAATGCTGGCACAGACGAAAAATTCTTGTAGAAGCTCCATACTTTCATCTATATTTGCAAAACAGAGACACTGAATTCCTAATATTATACAGGAGTTTGAGTAGAGGAACCAAAATTTTAATATGTTGATAGAGTTTTTGAAGATGCTGACTCAGTCGTGATACCAATTAAAAAGCAAATAATAAGTGTCCTCCAACTTAACTTTATGGAAGCACGACTCGACACTTAAACTATTAATATAAAATTTGATAAGCAGACATACATATTTTTCACGATAAATCTCACACGATTTAACATGAATCCAAAACGTATACTTATGTGATATATGGTATTTGTGAAATAGCATTGAGGCTACTTCTGAATATGTTGTTTTTGTAACGAAAACATTTCACCATGGTCCATGAAGATGAAATTGGGCTAGGCGTATTTTGCCTTTGTAGCCAATGGGCTCAAACTTCCGCACAACTTCTCTCCTTTTATATTGGGTCTCTTGTACACACATGGCATAAAGTGCACACATATAGCCAATGGGCTCAAACTTGAGCACAACATAAATTTTTGCAAGTTTAGTTGCTTTAAAATCAATTCCACACATATGTGTTTGTTTGGTTTGCGAAGCCTGATTTTTTTATTTTAGAATAAAATAAATAAATGTGGATTCAAGATTTGAAGCTTATAGGTTCTAAATTCTTATCATTTTAAGTTATTGAGTTCCAAATTAATAATTTGTAAATATACAAATAAAAAATAAAAAATTGAAGACAAATATAAAGTTAACCAAAACAATTGAATACAATCAAACTTGTAGCAACAGTCTCCCTCCGTCCCTACAATCCAACGAATTAGCATCCAAGAGTGTGGCTTAGAGTTGATTTCGTTCCATCTTTCTAAATCTGGACGGATAGAGTTATCTGGTACATGTGTTGTCCTGATTACCACAATTAAAAAATATACTTAACAAAATAGAGGGACAGATGAATCAGGTTGGATTTGAGATGTTCAAACAAGATGACTAAAATATATATGGTCCGTAATATTAGTGATGAAAAATGAAAAGAATACACAATGGCAATGGAGAAACATAAAATACTAGTGTGATGAAATTAAAGTAAATTTGTTTATTGCAAAAGGATAAGCAGTTAACCACCTAATAAAAGGAGTCAATGTACAAAGACAAAAGCTGTGGGAGGGGTTTGACCAGCCGCTCCACGCCATGGATATTGGTGTTACTCTAATATTTAAGAGCAACTTACAAAAATAACTATATTTATAGGGTTAATGAATACCAATAGCTATAAGTATGCTATTTACAATAAATGACTACAATTTATATCACTTTTTCGCTGTATTTTTGTAGTTTTTTATTTTTTTATTTATACATTAATACATCTTTAAGTACAACAAACTAAATAAGGAATTGACTCTAAATATAACCCACTATCCTTACATTACGTCCATACAATGAGCAACTTCCCATAATTAACTTTATAACTGAAAATTACTCATTTAAAGACATATCATATCATATTCTTTATCAGTTTAACAAAAAATGTGATACATCATACTCAATTTTCTTGTTGTCTCCATAATTCTTATTTTGGCGTCGTGAAGGTATTAATAATTTTTTTTTGTTAATTCAAGTTATTGTATGTAAGCAAATTGTTGAATTTGTGAATGAAGGTTAAGTATTTCGATT
>JAJOOR010025509.1:0-14174 GCA_036250505.1 Solanum acaule | reverse complement strand
TGGTTTGCTGAAGCTTGTGAGCTGTTTGATGTATTGTACTGATATTTACCTATTTTTTTAGTTTTGGTATAGATATCATGGTGGCCTCGACGGCCCAATCAGGACTTCTGTGCTAGTTGGATATTTCTTTATATGAACTCTTGGGAGTAACTGGTTCTTTTGTAGATCTGTTGACAGGGGCCTTGCCGGCCGAGGGCTTAGTTTTAAGCCGAGATATACTTGTTTGTTTTCTCAATTGCATGTGACTGTTATGCGCTAGTAGCAAATGGTTTAGCAGGGTCGGCTCGGGCCTGAGTTTTGACTTTAGGAGTCAGTTGTGCCCCTTGAGTTTGGGGCGTGACAGTAAAAATAAAGAAAAAATATTTTTTTTTTCAATTATCTGACATGTCATTGATGTGGCACCGAGGTGTCACTTAGGTGGCGCGCGTGCACTTCACCCATGAGCATGAAATTGGTATTGTATATGTAAGGTACTATTAAATTCACTTGCAATAAGATTAGAGGGTAAATAATTACCTGTAAAGTTAAAGTGATAAAGTAAGTTATGCTACCAAGTTAGGGGGGATTTTATGTATTTTCCCATTCTTTTATTATTAGAAAGTTAAGATATTAAATTATTTATACTTGTATAATCATATTAGAAGTTTTATTTTCTATGAGTTTCCTTAATCATTGTAATTATTTCAAATTATTGATGTATTTTTATAATTTTGTGTTATTATATTATTATACTATATTTTAAATTAAAAATTTAAAGATCCATAGGGCTTACACCTCGCCCTATACTAAGTAAAATGCTCTGCCTCACACCCCTGCCTTTTAAAACACTGGTTCTACCTTTTTCAAAACATTAACTCTCTAAATAAATTGAGGATATAATAGATAAAAAAAAATATTATTTTTTCTTTTTATCAAAAATGATAAGTAAAAAGGGACAAGTGAAATATCAAAATTGAACAAGTAAAAATGAACAAAGGGAGTATAGAATAATTACTTTTAGAAAGATGATCAACTAATATATGATCGAGTGAATTATTAAAATTTAATGACAAATAATGGACTTGTGAGGGAAAAATATGGACCTCATATAAAAGATGAGGTATTTGAAAAGGTGGACTTCACTTATTAGCTTTTCAACAAACTTAAGGGACAGCAGTCAATTTTTTCATTGATAATTTATCAAAGATTTTCAATAGACAAAGAATCTGTGAGTATCCAATAATATCCTCAACAACAGATAAACTCATCTTTTTTTTAAAAAAAAAAATATTAAAAAAATTCATCAAGAAAACTCAAATTCTTGAATAAAGGCATTTCTCTGTCTGTATGGGTGTGCAATTGAGATTGAACCCTTGTTCTTCATCTTCAGCTGCAACTTCTCCTTCAACTTTCCATAATGGGACACCATATTTCTGCAAAAAGTTTAACTTTTTACCATTTAGAACCCAACCCCTCAATTGGGTATCTGGAATTTACTCAAGAATCCAACCAAGAAAGCATTTTGAAGTCTTTTCCTCAAATGGGTTTCCACTTAATGCTGTGTCTGTGCAAGATGGTGAGTTTGCTCTTCATTTGAAGAAAAAAAAATGTAATCTTTAACATTTTTCATGCTCAGTTTTACATTCTTTTCTAATGGTGTTACAAGTGTCTTCCAAGTGATTGATGTATTGCTTATCATATTTGATTGTGTAATTTGGTATACTATGGTTTTGTAGGTTCACTTACTTTTGATACTAAACTTGCCCTGTACCCATAGCTGGAATTCTTGTCTTGATATGCTGGTAAAGGTGCTAGTCTTGGAATAGAAACAGTTCGAATTTAGTTCAAAATTAGTGGATGTATTCAAATTTCAAACTGAGTTATGTACTGTACTAAATTATCCCACAAGCTAACTTCCTTACCATTTGAATTGGATCCATAAATTAAAGAGAAAAAAAACAGTCATGATCTTTGTAGAATTGTAGTAAAAGATCTTTTTTGAGGTTTTTGAAACCTCTTGTAGGTGTTCTTTTGCTTTTTGATTGTAGATTATAATGGATGATACTGAAATTTTAGTTCTAGATGATAGTTCACATCCATCCACGAACTGCGGTTTGTTCTTTACATCTTTTTCTGCTTCTATCTCCTTATCTGACGTGTATGTATATATGTTCGGCTTCAAAATCAATGCCAGTACAAGTGCCTTTGACAGAGTTAGGAAGTGGAGATACCACTGTCAGCATAACTGTTATTGGAGCTTCAGGTGACCTAGCCAAGAAGAAGATTTTTCCAGCTTTATTTGCTCTTTTCTATGAAGATTGTCTGCCTGAGGTTAAATTTCATATCTCTAACTGTATATTGTTATCTACTAATCATGCTCAAAAACAACTTGAGCTTAGGTTAATTAGCAGACACATTTTAACCATCCTGGAAGATTCAGCAGTAGCTCATGATGTGTCTTTGTTTGTACATTTCAGAATTTTGTAGTTTTTGGCTACTCACGAACAAAATTGAGTGATGAAGAGCTGAGAAATATGATCAGTACAACCTTAACTTGTCGAATTGATAAGAGGTATGTCATTATGTGAAATTACTTTTAACATGCAATATTTTCATGTTTATAGTTTTGGAGCTGATGGAATCCATGTGAATGAGGATTTGCAGAGAGAATTGCGATGCCAAAATGGAGCATTTTCTGGAAAGATGCTTTTATCATTCGGGTCAGTACAATTCTGAGGATGATTTTGCAGAACTGGATTACAAATTAAAGGAAAAGGAGGTAATGCATGTGCTGTACTTATTTCTACCCATTGCTAAGCATTGACGGAAACATATCTACCTGAATGAGCATATGCGTGACACTTTTCATAAGAACTTCCAAAAACTCGGGGTGGTAAAGTTATGGAAATATTAATGAGATAACTTTATGTGGAAGCCTGTACACTGTCTGCAGTCCATTTTTGCATGTCTACAAGAAACTATAGCAGTTTATTAGATGTCATCTTCTTAGCTGTATCAGTAATCAATCATCTTTATTAGTTTAATATTTTACTCATACCTTGAAGGCAACTTCCTGTTGCTCCAAGGAGTAAGGTACATAATTCTCAGATAAGAGATGGAACATATTATAGGCATGATGCGACATTAGTGGTTTCTCTGATGTTTAAAAGATTTTTGGCAAGATATTCGGAGAGATTATCTTGTGCCGTGAAGTTTGAGTTAAAAAGACTTTCAGATGGTCAGGTTGACATAGATATCATTCTGCAATGATGTTATGGCGTAAGCCCGAATAAGATTTATGATGACATAGTGTCTCAATGTAAGATGATTATATGAAAGATTCTTAATGGTTTGATGCTAGTCAATTAAGTAGGAGATTGCAGATGACTGAAAATACATGGATCAAGTGAAAGCTCCATCTGGGACAAGAATTGATGCATTCTCCCTTAATACAAAATTTGATTTTGGAGGAAAACTAGGATGAATTTTTTTTCGAACTTCGGAAAAGTCTGAACTATGGGAAATATGTAAAAATCCTTACTAGGGAAATATGCATATAATATACCTACATATGTACGACATAAGAAATTCAGACCTTACTTTCCTTGGTTGACTGATCCTACTTTGATTAACCCCTACAATACTTTTAAGCTGAAGAATCCAGAATTTCCCAGAATGAGACTCCTATTAGTATTTCCAACTAAAGAAGTGACAAGAGAGTTACAGGGGAACTTACACAACTTCTCTTAGTTCAATATGCTAATCAACTATTAGTAAAAGTTACACCATTTGCATAAGTAAGATGATAAATAAGAATTCTCTCACTTTGTTTACTGTTGTGATGGTGTACTTAAGAATTCGTTGTTCATAGCTTTTGCACATTATGTCATTACATGTACGCACTTCTCTTGAAGCATGCATAGAGAAGCGAAGAGCTGGTTATGTGTTACTTATACTTCATTATGGACTGTAAATCTTAAAAGTTTGGCAGGATAATGTATTTGTCTAATTATAATTTTATGAACAACTACCTAGCTTCTTAATTTAGATGAAATGATAGACCAAAAAAAAGAACCCCAAGTATACATGTTATACTTATCGTTTCTTGGGGTTTGAGGGGTAAAAGTTAGTCTCTGTTTGATGCAGTTTATGCCACATTTTACTGTTCTTTACTTAAGAATCCTAAACTGTTACTGATGAATGATAAAAAGCTAATTGTGAGTGCTGATCATATGATTACATTCTAGGGTTGTAGGGTTTCTAATAGGTTGTTTTACTTATCAATACCTCCAAATATATTCGTGGATGTGGTGCGATGTGCAAGTCTTAAAGCTTCTTCAACAAGTGGGTGGACAAGGGTCATTGTTGAGAAACCATTTGGTCGTGATTTAGAATCATCTAGTGAGCTGACCAGATCCCTAAAGAAGTACCTAACTGAGGAGCAAATTTTCCGGTTAGATTAACTGCATTTCTTTGCCAGTTACCTTGTGGATATAACATGGGTTGAGGTTTTCTTATGCTAGTTTTTTTTTTCTTCTCAGAATTGACCATTACTTGGGAAAGGAACTTGTTGAGAATCTCTCAGTTCTTCGGTTCTCGAATCTTGTCTTTGAGCCTCTTTGGTCCAGAAACTACATCCGCAATGTCCAATTTATATTTTCCGAAGATTTTGGTACCGAGGGACGAGGAGGGTGAGGCTCATTACTCTGCCGCTGATACTTAAAAAGTAGTATTCTGTTGGAGTTGGATCTCAAACTTGCTGCTCTTTTGTCTTAGGTACTTTGACCACTACGGCATCATCCGTGATATTATGCAAAATCATCTCCTTCAAATATTAGCATTGTTTGCTATGGAAACACCTGTCAGCTTGGATGCTGAGGACATCAGAAATGAGAAGGTATGCACATTTATGCCACAAATTATTCTCATAAATCATGCATTACTTAAATCCTCCAAGACAATATGATTAAAAATAGAGAAAATATATTAAAACATGGTCCATAATTCGAGTCTGTCTATGTGATTCAGGTTAAAGTTTTAAGGTCAATGAGGCCATTGCAACTTGAAGATGTTGTTCTTGGACAGTATAAGGGTCATAGCAAGGGTGCTAAATCATATCCAGCTTACACAGATGATCCAACTGTGCCAAATGGCAGTATCACTCCAACATTTTCTGCTGCTGCACTCTTCATTGATAATGCACGTTGGGACGGGGTTCCTTTCCTCATGAAAGCAGGAAAAGCTCTCCATACGAAGAGGTTGGTGGATTGTTGTTTTCTCTATAATGATATTTTCAGGTATATATCCTGATTGCCATAAAATGATTGGAGATTTTGTTATACTAAAACTGCAGGGCAGAGATCAGGGTCCAGTTCAGACATGTTCCCGGAAATTTGTACAAAAGGAACTTTGGAACTGACATGGATAAAGCAACCAATGAGCTAGTTCTGCGCCTACAACCTGATGAAGCCATATATCTGAAAATTAACAACAAGGTTCCTGGTCTTGGGATGAGACTTGACCGGAGTGACCTTAATCTTCTTTATAAAGCAAAGTAAGAGACTCCTGCTGAACTAGAGTTAGTAACAGCTTATGGGTGTGTTCGGTAATGGATTTTTTCATGTTTGGTTTCAAAACATTTTCTCTAGAAAACAAGTTCCTTAAAAATAAGGAAAATGACTTCCCTAATAGAAGTAGAGAAAACAAGTTCCATAAATGATATTCCAAGTTCATTGTCTCCTTTCCAAGATCCTAACTCTCACCCCTTGATCATCCCACCCTGCGCCACTCCCGAACCCCACTTCCCACCCCTGTTTTGCTAGATTTATATAAATGCTTTTGGTATAGTGTTTTCTTGCGTACTTAACTGAGCCCTAGAAAATAAGTGAGAAACCAACTTTTTTTCCCAAGAAAACGTTTTCCTTCGTACCGAATACACCCTGTGACAGCAAAAGTTTTCTTGTAGTTCACCATTGCCCTTGTTTGTTCTACGACTAGGATGCTTTCAGGAATGGATGACATACATCTGGTGTAGCACCACAAATATAATTTTCACCGCATTATCTGATATAGAGCCAGAGGAATATTATTAATAACATGTTTCTCGCTGTTCTTTCACTGGGATATTTAAGAACTATGAAGCTGACACTTCTCCTTATGTAAATTAGAAAGCATGGACATAGGACATTATTAGTTTATAGAAGAATTGCCAGGATTAAGAATTTAATCTACCTCGCTTACTAACGTTATGTATGATGGATGACTTATCTGACTGACTAATTTATGATTAACACGATCATGATAAACATTTACATTGACTTCAATGGGTCGTTTTTTGTGAAGGTATCGAGGTGAAATACCAGATGCATATGAGCGGCTTTTGATAGATGCAATAGAAGGAGAGCGAAGATTGTTCATAAGAAGCGATGAACTTGATGCTGCATGGGCTCTATTTACACCGTTGCTGAAGGAGCTGGAAGAGAAGAAGATTGCACCAGAGCTGTATCCATACGGAAGTAGGGGGCCAGTGGGAGCACATTATCTAGCTGCAAAGCACAACGTTCGTTGGGGAGATCTATCTGGTGATGATTGATTGTATGTGAGATCTTCTTGAGGAGTACTATGAAATGGAGGAAATCTCTAATTTCCTCACAAAGGGGGACAATTGATATTCATTTAGTTTTATAGGAATTGATCTACTTGCTGTTTCAGCTCATCAAGAATGCAAAAATTATGGACAACTTGGAACTGTTGTCAGCAATTGTTGTATAGCTAGCTTGTCTATTTTGTTAAGAAAATACTCATGTTTTATGCTTCTTGTTGTGTTACATCCTGGGCTATATTTTGCTAATGACTAATAATATACCCTACTCTTCAATTTTACTTCTTACTTCGTTTGATTTGTTTATCTTGCTATATTTTTGTTGTCGTTATTTTCTTGTTTGTCTTGCTTTTATTACACTTCGACCTTTTGAGCTGAGGGGCTCTGGAAACCTCTACGTACCCCACAAAGGTAGGGGTAAAGTTTCTGTACATCTTACTCTCTTCAGATTCCAGCCACTTGTGGGATTACATTAGCTATGTTATTGTTGTATTCTGATTGTTTTTCTATTTTCATTATTTTTTATTTTTTGGCCGATGAAGAAGCTTATAAGTTGTTAGGGTAACATAAAAAGTACTCTTAAGCACTTATTTTTAAGTTTAAAAGACAAAAATAAGTCAACAATTCTAACTTATACATTGAAAACTATAAGCCCATCTAAACAAACTCTTAATTGGTATAACATGATAGTATAAGATAATTACATATTGCAAACTCACTAATTTAACTCTTATTTGGGCCAGCCAAATGAAAATGCCTGGGGTACAGTGTTTTTTGCACGGGCTGTTTGTAGCATAGGTATAAATATAATTATCATTTTTAATTGACATTCAACATATTAATTATATACTACTCATGACTCCTCTTCACTTTGTTTTCATAGTTTTACTTGACATAGAAAAAAAATAATTAGAAACCTATGATCTTAATTATGTCAAAATATTTATTCGTCTATATAACTTTTGAAACTTATAGTTTTAAGACGAGAGGAGTTACTCGGATGGTAAGCACCCCTTACTTCCAACCCGAAGGTTGCGAGTTCGAGTCACCAAGGGAGCAAAAGGGGTGGGAGCTCCTAGGAGGGTAAAAAAAAAAAACCTTACAGTTTCAATAACATATCATAACATGCATTTGTGTGAGTGCAATAAAAGTTTCTCATGAAGAACGTGATATTTTTCTTTCGAATACAATGATACAATTAATCTATAATAATTTTGAAAAGCTAAAACATGAACATGACATAAATGGCCAAAAAACAAAGAGGAAACAAGTCCTACATATCATTGTTCAATTCCTACATAAAAAGACAAGTCCTTAATTAAACCCTAATTAGCCTTGTTTAATTGTTTTCTACTATACCAATTAGGAAACTCCAATGTCCTAATTAACAATAATTAATCCCCATATTAATTAATTATTGAGCCCCAAAATCCCACAAATGAATTGTACCATCACTAGAACAAGCAACTATATGCCTTTCATTTGCATGCATGGCATTTACTTCCCCTATTCTTTCCCTTAAACTATAAAGATACACTCCATTTTCTACTTCCCAAACCCTAATAACCTCTCCCACACACATTACACCATATCCACCACTATTCATGCTTCCAACCAACCCCCGTCGCGACGCGCCTCGCACGTTAAACCTACACAATTCATCCAAATCCTCAGTTCGACGGACGGTGGCAACACCCCGTCCGTCCACCGCCACGAGCAAGTCGCTCGTGGCGTCAAAAGATCCTACAATGAGCTCTTGTTGGAAGGATCTTTCTTGGAGGATCAACCCTTGGTTATGTAAGTCTATAACAACGAGTCGTGGGCCGGTACATGCCATAGCAGTGTCACGGGCAGTGACATGGACCCGGCCCACGAGGTCGGTTAACTCAGTTAGGAGGTGCCAACCGGTTACTGCCTCGGGATCGGTTAAATCGCCTTCGGCGAAGATTAGTTGCTCCGTTTCACTATTCCATACGTGAAATGCCCGACCCGGTACACCTGAAATATTTGTCCAAAGAAAAGGAGACATTTTAATTTAGTAAACATAATAAAAATTGGATCACGCTACAAATTATCGTAATTTATGAAAATCCTAATTGATTTTAGCAATTATCATCATGGTAGAGTAATGATGAGAAATTAATATTGGTAATTATTCTTTATAGTAATTCAGCCCAACTAATTTAACGTTAGACGCTGACTAAATTACATTCAAAAAGTTAATAAACTTCAAAATTCTGCTTTGGTGGATGGAAAATGGCCATATTTTACTTTCTACTCTTAGAAAATTGTTATATTTATCTTCATTATATTTCTTTGTTATATTTGCTCCTACCATCCAACGTTGAGTTCATATTTACCTTTCGAACTATTAATTAAGTTCCATATAACCCCATATATTATCCTGCGTAACTCCTACGCGACACCTACATAGATATTAATTTTCTTTAATTTAATTTTTTTACTCATCCCTAGACCCCAATACTATAAAAGCCGGGTTGAGAAATCTTATTTTCTAAGAGTACAAAGACAAATCTCCTATAAATAGAAGTTATTTTACTCTAAAAACTACTCCACCCATTTTTAGTTATTCACTGTACATCTATTTTCACTTGTTCTTTAAAAATTATAGATAGTTTATCATTTTTATTCAAGGCCCACAATTTATTATACTTCGTCCCAATTTATACGATTTACTTTTCTTTTAGTCAATCTCAAATAAATAATATATTTCTATATTTAGTAACAATTCAACTTTACAATACTCATTTTATCCCTAATGAAATTATAGTCATACAAACATATATCGCCTATTTTAGAATACAATTATTAAAAGTGTTTTTTCTTCCTTAAACTCCATGTGAAGTCAAACTAGATAGCGTGGAGGGATTAGTAAAAACTAAAATACTTTTGTTGTTTTGTTTTTTCCTAAAAAAAAAAGAAAAAGAAAACATTGGTCAAGGAAAAATTAAGCCTCCTTTAAGAAATCTTCCCGTCCAATCTCAAAAGCAAATTATTATGTTACACTTTTAGCATCATAATAACCGACATTCTTTCATAATTAGTTAGTTGGTCAATATATTTGACTTGTTTATCTCTAACGACTCCATTTTAAATATTTTATAATAAATAATCAATTAACCTTTCTAATTTGAATACATACAAAAATCAACTGTTAGCAACTGACGTACATAAGACACTATTTCATTATTAGTCCAATTTATTAAATTTTATGTCAAGTTAAATTATGATAAAAAAATAAAATAGTAAGGCAAGTTATGAATAAAATCACCTGCATAAAGGCCGACCCACCACCGGTCACGACCGGTGAAATCCACCAAAGCGCCGTCATTCACCACATCTCCTAAATGTGCACGGCGGGGCGGATGCTGATCCGCCCCGCCGATCACCACCACATGTATATCACCATCCAATGACGCAAACACAAGTTTCTCATCCGACAAAATAATTCCCGAAATAGCCCTAGAATACCGGCCGAGCCGGTCACGTTGTTGCGGATGATACGTAGACAAATGAGCCCTAGATGGTAGATGAAACAATTGAACTGATCCATCGGAGAATCCGGCAGCTAAATGGCGATCGGATAACGCGATACGCCGACAAGAGAGACCATCATTGTTATCGTCGTTGTTGTTTGCTGGTACAAAATGGAGAGTACGGTATACGTATCTACGGTGACGGAAATTATTGGAAGTACGGTGCCAATATACGTATTCGTCGTGCCATGTTGGACGGAGAAGATGGCGGCGGTTCCATATACGGTTGCTCAAGTTTTGCCATAGAAGATCGGATCGGGACACTTCTCTCCATGTTGAACAAACCTGGAAAATATTGTTGTACCAAAATTAGAATACGTTATGAAATAGTAATACTTAATGTAACAATATTTTATGATACGTTACTAAAAAAAGTCTGACAACTTTTGAAGTTTATGATGTTTAAACTTGTATAAATTACTCCCTCTATTTCGAATTTTAAGATTCAAACAATTCTATCTTTGGCAGTAACTTTTTATATATCTTTTAAATATTTTTGAATTGTTAATTATTGTGACTTACAATACTTTTTACATAGTTTACAAATATATAAAATTTAATTCAAAAAGTTGAAGATTTCATGCGCAAACTCCATGTCAAACTTAAATGTTTGAATTTTGAAAAATGAAATGTATCATATAAATTGGGACAAAGGAATATTTTTGTTATAATTTTAAAAAGTACGTACGAATACGATACATAAATTAAAACATAATGAAAAGTATTTCATGGCTTCTCTTTACCTATTTTGTTTCATTTCATACATAAACTAGTACATAGTGAAACATACCTAAGCAATAAACAAAATATTAGTTTTATTATATCATTCAAGTAAATAGTACTTTCTAATGAACATAGAATAGGCATAAAATAATAAATTGTCTTTTGATTTTCTAAGTTGGATAAATAAAATTAAATATTTGTATTTAATATAGTGAACAAGTAAATATGGAAGGAGAGGGTACATACTAATTAATTGGCACTTGTCACCTATAACAAAGCTACACCAACACAGTGAGAAGTCTAAAAAGTGTAGCTAATGGCATGTCCATCTCAAATTATTAAAAAGAATTTAACCAAAATTGTTTTCAAAATCCAAGCGTTTTCAAGCAGAGAGGCATGCATGCATGCAGGGTCACAGCTAGAAAAAGACATGATGCTAATTCATGTTGAGATAAATTATGTATTAAGTTAAGATAAGGTTAATATTTGTGGAAGTAATGGCGTAGTCAGAATTTTAGATGGCTAATGTCACTGTTTGAAGAAGTGAAACTAGAGGAGAATTTCATATATTTGAAGTTTATAAGTTTAAAATGTCAATAAATTCATTACTCAAATTAAATATCGTACACTTTTGGCTCAAATTATATGATCCATTTTTTAGTCAGTTTTAAAAAGAATGATATATTTATATATCTAATAGTAATAATTTAAATTCAAATTGTTGATTATACTTTAGTGAAAACATTTAATTTATAGTCACATAAATGACATAATACATAAATGTACCTTTTAATTTGGTCTTGTTTTACATTTATGCCCTCAAACTTTTAGTGTACACAAGTAAACATTTAAAATTTGAAAATATTGAACAAGTAGACACATGAATCTTATGGAGCACAATACACGTAGGACATAAATTATCATGTAAGATTCTACGTAGGACGTGTGTCTATTTGTTTAACTTCGTATAAATTTAAGTGTACTTGTGCACATCTAAAATTGACAAACATAAATATAAAATGAAGCTAAGTTAAAAGGCATATTTATGTACTATACTCACACAAATATGCATAACTTATTCTAAATCACAATTTCAAAAGTCTATCTTTATTAAACTCTAGATCAAATTAAACTACATATAACGTAAATTAAAACGAAACATATTAGCTTAGAAGAAGGTTAGGGAAAGTACAAAACAGCCCCTCATGGCAGGCACGCCCCCAACACATGGGAAACGATACATTCCTTCACGTGATATTCCCATAACATGTGTGTAATCAAAACAATATTATTTCGTTTATTTTAAAACGAATGACCTAGTTCGACTTGACACGAAGTTTTAAAAAGTAAATAAATCTTTTCAATCTTCTTATTCTAAATTAAAATTATGTCAAGTGTATTAAAAAATTCTTTAATCTTGTTATCTTAAACATGCAACGTGAAAAATTGAAATTAAAATATTTTGTAAAAAAAAAAAGAAAAAAGATCATTTTTAAAAAAAAATGGAGCGAGTAATTAAAACTTATAAGAAGTCTAATTTACAGTTAGTTATTTTGTAGTAATATTGAACTGTCATTCCTTTTAATTGGAAGAAAAGGAATATAAAAAATGAGTGCTATTTGAAGAAAAGGTATCTTGTAAGAAGAAAAATAGTTGTAAACTTATTGCATGATTAGAATAAAAGGAAAGGCATGCAGTGATAGTCAGAAGATAAAAAAGAGTAGGAAAATAGTAGGCTATTTATTACTAGTAATTAGGTACTCATCATACCTAGCTACTATCAATATCAAGGAGAAAGAAACCAAGAAGATAACTACTCCATCACCTCTCATGTCAGTGATAAATATTGTGAAATTAAATACTCTCTCTGTTTCAATTTATATGAGTTAATTAGTTTGATTTGATACAAAATTTCAGAAAGAAAAAAAGATTTTAAAGATTTTTTATTTAAAATAAGTTATAAATATTTGTGTGATTATAAATAATTTCATTAAGTTTTGACTTTAACTCATACCTCAAAAGTTAGCTCATAGGAAAAAAGACTGTTCAAGTTTTGTCATCTCACTAACCATCAATGTAAGAATTCTTGTCATTCTTTCAACATCCTATCTCACGCCTAATGCGTAGCATTTAGATGGTGTTTGAATTGACTTAAAAATTGATCAAACCTACTTTTAGATCAGTTTTTTACTTTTAAAAATATTTGACAAATATAAAAAATAATTTAAAATAAGTTGAAAAGTTTTTGACAAGGTAAAAAATGACTTAAAATAAGTCAAAAACCAAAATTAAGTCTCCACTACTTTTTATTTTTTGACTTAAAAGTCATATCAGTTTAACTTTTTATTTTAGACTTAAAATTTATATTTTTAAGTCAATCCAAACGGGCTTTTAGTGCGTGGATAATTTTAAGTTTGAGAGCTCAATATTGAGTGAGATGAATCATGCTCTATTACCATGTAAAATTAGATTTTTGCGATGTAAAATTAAATTTTCTGACTAACTCACTCTAACTAGCTCTAAGGAAAAATGTCTAAAACATATAAGATATTCAGTAATCTCATTAACCATCTATACGAAAGTTTTTGTATTTTTTAACAAAAAAACAGTTTTTGAAGTTTTCTGAATTTCAAACTTATGACAATTTTATGTCTAAATAATTTTTGAAAATACTAATATTACAGAAAAAATAAAAATATATTCATGATATAAGAGGAATAGACACATCTCCTTTTTTCTCTTTCATTTCCAAGAAAAGGTTACTGTCTCTCCACACTCCTTCAGCTTTTAAAATACACTCAACTCCCATCACTGGCAATTCAAAATTTTAAATTTATTATTTTTAGTAATATATACTTAATATATTTTTAAAACAAATAAGAAACTTAAACAAAAATTATTGAGTTCTGTAGATCCTGAAACTTCAATGATAGATTTATCCTTACTTGAATTTAGTTAAAGTCTCTTTACTCTTAATTAAAAGTTAAGAATTCTAAGAATAGAACTATAACTACAGATAAGCTTTTGATAAAGAAAGTTAATATATATGTTTAATTATCAATTTATCTTTTACAAATTGAAATTAATCAGGCCTATAATATGAAATTGTCAGAGAAAAGTAATTGTACTATTTTGACAAGGAGAAAGAAGATCATGTTTCTTGTTAAAGAAAGAGGATATATTTATTATTAATAAGAAATTTATGTTATAAAATATATATTCCATTTGAAACATACATACTTATTGAAATATTGAAAAGCTTTCTAATATTTCGTATGAAAATATTATTATTATTTTTCTAAGAAATTTCAATA
>JAJOOR010025508.1:0-18489 GCA_036250505.1 Solanum acaule | reverse complement strand
GGCAGAAAGCAACTCTTGTTGTGGCTGATTCTTGGACTCTTCTTGACCTTATTTGCACGAAATTGGACCTTAAAATTCCTCATCTTGGGCTTGAATTTGGGCCACTAAATAATTGTAGCATTTGGGCAATTCCTCTCCCTTGGGCTTGAGCTCTTCTTCCCCAATAAGACACCTTTGGATCAGCGATTGAAGCCCATTGAGCTTATCATTGAATTTCTTGGTTTGAGATCTTGTTATGGGCCTCCTTGGTGTTTCTAAAGCTTCATCCTTGTCCTTCAATGGAGTAGAGCTTCCTTGGATGCTATCAGAAGGGGTAATGTTAGATCCCCAAAAGAGTAAAGCGGTTAAGAATTGGGTCCTGCCTAGCTCTGTGATTGAAGTTTGGAGTTTTGTGGGGCTGGCTAGCTACTATTGTCGGTTTGTGAAAAACATTGCTTCAATTGCCACACATCTGACAAATTTGACCAAAAAGGAGATACTATTTGAATGGACTGAAAAATGTGAGGAGAACTTTCAAAAGTTCAAGACTCTTTTGACCACAACACCTATTTTTGCACTATAGGTGGAAGGTAAAGATTTTATTATTTATTGCGATGCTTCACATTCGGGTTTGGATGTTGTATTAATGCAGGATAAGAATATCATCGCTTATGTATCGCGACAGTTGAAAGTTCATGAACGAAACTACCCAACACATGATTTAGAGTTGGCAGTGGTAGTGTTTTCTCTTAAGATCTAGCAGCATTATCTTTATGGTGTTAAGTGTAAGGTATTTACTAACCACCGTAGCCTACAACATGTATTCACTAAAAAGGATCTGAATTTGAGACATCGAAGGTGGATGGAGTTACTCAACGATTATGATGTGACCATCCAGTATCATCTGGGCAAGGCTAATGTAGTGGCGGACGCACTAAGCTGAAAAATGGTGAGTATGGGTAGTTTAGCTTGCTTGAGTGTTTCCATGTGACCTTTGGCTAAGGAAATCCAAAACTTGGAATCTAGGTTCATGAAAATGGGCATCTCAGAAAAAAGGTGGGGTGGTAGCTAGCATTGAGGTTAGGTCCACCTTCATTGTGGAAATCAAGGCCAAATAGTTTCAGGATGAGAATTTGAATGAGCTCAGAAAGAAGATAGCAATTGGTAAGGCACAAGATATGGTTCTTAATGCGAGGGGTGTGCTCAGTTTTAACGGAAGAATTTGGGTTCCTAGAGTGGGTAAGTTGATTCAGAATTTATTGAAAGAATCCCATGGGTCGTGGTATTCCATTCATCCGACTGTGACCAAATGTACCGAGACTTGAAGCGACTCTATTGGTGGCCTGACATGAAGAAAGATATAGCAGAGTTTGTGGCAAAGTACCAAAATTGCCAACAAGTAAAATATGAGCATCGAAGTCCTGTAGGTTTGCTTCAGAGAATGTCAATTCTGAAATGGAAGTGGGAAAGTATAGCTATGGATTTCGTAGTTGGTCTTCCCAAGACATTGGGAAAGTATGATTCTATTTGGGTGGTTGTTGACAGATTAACTAAGTCGGCCCATTTTATTCCAATCAGAACAGACTATAATGCTCAGCAATTGGCTAAAGTGTATGTAAAAGAGATAGTAAGGTTGCACGGGGTGCCCCTTTCTATTATCTCAGACCGTGTACGCAGTTCACATCCAAGTTTTGGGAAAAATTACATGAGGACTTGGGGATTCAACTCTCTTTTAGCAGACCCTTTCATCCACAAACGGATGGAGAGTTGATTTCACAAATCGGGACACTTCATCCAAAACTAAGTACCAACGTTCGTGAGTAGTAATATAACCCAACCAAAAGTTGGGATCTTTCCCACAAGGAGTGGTTTTGAGAATCAATAGCCAAGAGCAAATAAGCTCGAGTCAATCATAGCTAAAAACATTTATGAAGAAAAACATAATGCAAGTTTGGGGTAACACAAGTGTCAAATATCAAAGGGGGTTTTGTATTCAATTATTAACTAAAAACAACAAATAACACGAAAAATGAATATGGAGACGGGATTCTTGGGATGTGATTGGATTATGGGCTAAGGTAAACAACTGGGTAATTGTAATTAATAGTAAACAGTTGCAAATTGGTGAATAAGCTAGACTTTAGTGGGGGTAAACTTTCTCTTGAACAATTTACCCCAATTCAAATTGGTTTCTTTCGAACACCAATAATCAGCAATGAAGCACAGCCTTCACTTTAGTCCATTCACTCTCTCGAGCTGAATGTGTGGAAAAGGGTTTAGGATTCACTCTCTTGAGCTGAACCTATGACAACCCAATACCCACAGGCCATCGATTCGGTAATTTTGGTTTTAAAATCTCTCCCTCGAGCAAGCCATAAACATGAAATTAAGATTGTATTTGCAACTACAACCCATTAATTTCAACCACAATTATTGAACAAAATATCTTTTAAACAGCAAATAAACTATCAATTAACAATACCCAACAATTAAATCAACCCATAATCACACCCCAAGAATTCAGGTTTTAGCTAGACATAGTAAAAAGGTAAAAATCATTACCAAGTTCTGTTTCATCAACTGGGTACGATTGATATAGTCTTTACAAAGGTCTAAGATGAAGAATCTTCAACACCCACTTCCAATTTCTCAGAAATGGAAATCTTCAAAGCTAAGAAAAAATTGTCTCTTTATTCAGTTCTAAGCTCTCAAACTTGAAAACTGAACAGTACTAAAAACTACTAAATGTTCTATATTAAACTAAGAATTTAAAAACGTATTTATAGTTGTCAAAAATGTTCTTCGAAGGATCGTTTGGCGCTTTAAGCCGGGATCATCGATCCACTCAGCGATCCGCCCTTTGGTCAGTCCCATCACCTTTTTGCATTAGCCTTCAGCAACTTCAAGCTCTGTAACTTTGGGCGTTATAACACTGCATCGCGGAACCGTTCGGTGACTCGTCAACTGCTCCTTTCTATCGCCGACTTGATTTTCTCCTTCAAGGCTTGGCACACTGGAACATTAGGCGAGACCATGGCCGTTCGGCGACTCGCCCAATGGTTTAGGCGATCCTCGTGCCTTCTTTTCTTTGTTCTTTCAGCTGTCTTGTTCCTTTTTGCTCATTAGTGTCCATACATTGTTCCTCAATCCAAATGCTTAAAATTCATGGATTTACATCAGTTATTGGTACAAAATATGCATTTGAGGACACTAAATCTATTAAAATAAAGCCCTAAATAATTTCAAATCGTGGACTCATCAACACCGCCAACTTAAACTTTTGCTTGACCTCAAGTAAAACTCAAGTTCGGTAGTTCAAAGAGGATGTTTCAAATAGTGCTACACAAGACTCAATCATGAATGCACACAAAAAGACTCCACTTACTCATGCAAGGATCAAATATGCACTCAAAGATTCAAGTTGTAACTCACCATTATCAAAGAATCTCAAGCTCACAATACTTGCATCAAATGCAAGTTGAAGCTCAACAAAGGTGTTCAAATGCCCTCACATAAAGGATGATTCCATATTCACACACAATGGTTCACAATTTAAAGCTCCGGAATTAATTGCAACGCTCACACTCACAAAGATGAACACAATGCATGTTTTTACCCATAGGTTTGCCCTTATTTTCCAGCCAACAATTGTTTCAGCTCACTCAAAATCAAAAGGTCTTTTCAAGGCTTGTAATGGGGCTGAGTGCAAAGGTATGGTCATTTAGGCTCAATGGCTATAGTCCTCATGAAATGTGGTGTGAACAACACTTCCTTTCCTTTTCTTCATCATTTTCATTAGTTCTCATAAGTCATCTCATTATTCACTTTCCATGGACTGTTGGAAACCCCATCTTCTTTGCATTTTCACAACTTTATTCCGCAACTTTTTCTTTTTCACTCTTTTCTTCTTTTTCTCTTTTTTTTTATATGGAGGGGTTTCATTTTTCTCAAAACCATGGGTCAAAGGGGACTTTCATGCACTTCTTGATTTACCTTCTCTTGTCACCACACCCCCAACTTAGGCCTAAGTTGGCTATTCAAACTAACCACAAATCATGAGGATTATGGGTAATGGATCAAGAAAGGTTATGTTTTCATCAAGTTTCTTCCAAGAAAAGGTTAAGGCTCAAAGGGTGTTCAAAAGAAGTTCACACACTCACAAGGTAGGCCACAAAAGAGGTATAATGTCAAATTGGTTCACACTATTTAAAGTTGCCTAAGATCATCTCAAGAGTTCATATCACTTAGTCAACCGAACCAACGGGGAAAATTCTAGGTGCCATAATGCATGGTTCACGGTAAGCTCATCACACAAGGCATTGACACCAAAGTCAAACAAGACTCCACAATTTTGTTAGTGTGCAATGTTCATCACAAGAGACTCAATTTGATACTTGGCTAGTCACAACGAGATGCAAAGAGTTCATATATTGTCTATGCAACTTCATTTGGCCTCATCGTAGCTACACATTCATTTTTTTTAGATTATGAGCACTATTCAAGTCATCGATATTGATCGAAACTGATACTCAAATTTGTAAAAGAACAGCCACATTCAACACAAACAAGAGGTGGGGAAAAAAATCAGAAGGGTCAAAAATCATTTACAATTAAAAACACTGAGCCACAAGCTCAAACATTCCACAAAAAGCAGTGTAAAACACAATTATAGCTCAAAACCCAATATATAAACAAAGAAAGAGAGTCACAAAAGATCACACTAAAGATGGGCCTCACCCCACCACAAATAAAGTCATTTGTCCTCAAATGCAATCAAAAATATCCAAAAGTTAAAATAAAGTAAGACAGAGAGGGAGGTAAAGAAGGGATCCTGTCTACACAATCTCTCCATCTATCTGGGCATCAGTGCCCGGGGTCACCTCAGAAGAAACAGCAGTACCAGACCCAGGGTGTATCCTAAAAAAACATCTGCACAGCTGCATAGAATCCCCGGGCCCATGAAGGAATATAGGGGTCTCGGGGAGTAGTCCCCCTGTCAGAAATGGGCCTCTTGCCTCTGCTCTGACCTCCAGTTGGAGGCTCTTGCCTTCCCCCTTTGGGAGGATTTGATCGCCCTTCATTAATTGTGATACTCTGTGCTCTTTTTTAGGGTGGCATGTCGTCCTTACCATGTCTGCAAAACACAGGAAAAGTGTTAGACACAATTCAAACAGAAGAACAGAAAAACAGTTGCAGACAAACTCACTGATCCAGTTGGTGAGTCATCGAATCACTTTGGAGAGCTATATCGGGCTCGCCAAAAGGATTGGCTCTAAAGTTTTAGCATGTCGGCAATGGGAAGGGCCTTTCGGCGAGCAAGGGCTAGTCTGCCAAAAGTTACAGCGCAAAAAGGGTTCAGGGGTGCAGAAAAAGGGGGATCAACAATACTTTTGGTGAGTCACCGAGTGCCTTCGGTAACCTCCGGCTTCTTGCCGAAAGTTACAAAACCCAACATCAAATAAATCATGAAATTAAATGTGAGATGGGGACCTTCGGCGAACCGCCGAGTGGTTCGGCGAGTTCGACCCAGCTCGCCAAACAATCCAACGTGCCTACTTTCAACCCAACTTCTCGAACTCAACCCCGCAACCCCCAAAAAAAATATCAAAGCATGCACTAGGTATATAAAAGCAAAACCGGCAACACCCATCACCCCGGAATACTCAAACTTCTCCTGGTCTTGCCAAATTTGGCCATTTGACGACATTTGCCCTTAAGAAAGGCGTAACTCGCTCTATCATTGGGCAAATCACGTCATTTAGCACAAATATGGGCTACTTAGACTTCACCCAACCACATTAAACAATATGCAAGCACAACCCCACAAAAATTAATTCATTTTAAAGAATAAGATTACAAGATTTCGACAATATAAACCATACAAGCAAGATTATCAAATTAAAATAGGCACATGCAAAAACAATTAAGATCAGAGAGGGCCAGCACACATCACTAAGATAAGATCATTGCAAATGAGTACAAAATTGCTAAAACTAAATTCGGGGTTTGGAAAACCAACCTTAGATGCCGATTAAAATACTTTGTAATGCTAAGCGGCAATGTAATCTACTCCAAACACAAATTTGACAGCTAAAACACTCTAAAAGTGCGAAAATATAGAAACTAGAGTGCGGGTGTGAGTTTGGGAAGATAAAAAGTGAGGGAAAGTGAAAGAGTTTGAAGTTTAAACCTTTGGCCTTTTAAAAACCATCCAGTTCTCGCCCATTCGGTGATACTAGTTGTGCTCGCCGAGCCACTCGGTGACACGCCAAGTGGTCACTTACCTCACCGAGTTTTATAAGACCTCCAATTAATGTGGGGGTCCAAACGGCGGTCTACGTCGAGATCACTGACCTGGTCGGCGATTCGCCAATAATTTCATAGGCTTGCCGAGTTTTACAGACTACAATGTAAAATTTGTCTTGAGTCTAACGGCTGTCTGGGTCGGGGTCACCGACCTCTTCGGTGATACGTCGAGTGGACCATTTGCTCGCCAACCTGCACTTTTCAAACAATTTCCACACTTTAACATGCATAATCAACACACCATTATCTTACCAAAAACAAAACGAAAGCAATAAAGGGTCTTGGTTTGCCTCCCAAGCAACTCCTTAGTTAACGTCACAGCATGACGCAAGTCCACCTTCAAATCTCATTCTTAGGGTTGACCATAGTGTCACTAGGCAGCCCCCATTGTTGTCTCGACTTTAGATGAGATGAGATATGACCCATTTGGGTCTCCAACTGCTTGATCGACACTGAATGGAAAGTGACGGTTTGACTAAGGGTCGACACATTTTCTTTCAATTCCCTTAAGACCTTGTCTGACTCCTCAACTTTGTTGTGGATACGAGAAAGCATATCCTCAGATCGACCACCTTCCGAATCCTTTGGCTTTTGGCGCTCGTGGGGAGGCATATACCTATCCTTCTCCCCATCCTTCCAATTTGGATTTTGGTCCCTCCATTATCGATCACGATCCTTCCAACCTTCATCTCGGTTCCAACCTTGGTTACCACCTTGCCTTGGGTAGTTTAAACAATAACCACCACATTGGTTGGCTAGGAAGTTCACCTCTTCTCTGTACAAAGCCTCAAACTTTGCTTCCTCAGGATTAGCACACCCGACACCCACAGCATTGACACTTCGAGCACCAGCTCCCATGACATTTTTGGACAAACTGTCAAGTTGTGTCATGATCTTGGCCATGTTTTGGTCCCTCTATTGGTCTTTTTCCATCTGCTCCTTGGTCAATTTGAATGTAAGAGGGGAGACCTAGTCTTTATGGGTGTACCAAGCCTGATTTATCATGGTCATGCCATCCAAGAGCTGAGCTGCTATCACATAAGGTTGTTGCATCAAACCTCCCAGAGAAAGTTGGTTAGCAACACCCTTGTTTACCGAGTCAAGGTTCCAATAAAAATACTTCAGCAACACATTGTCAGGCAAGCCATGAGTTAGGCATTGGAGCACCAACTTCTTGAATCGTAGCCAAGTCTCATGAATTGGCTCACCCTCCATACGCTTGAAACTATGAATACTATCCCAAAGAGTTATCATATTCGAAGGAGGGAAAAATTGCACATTAAATGCGGTGACCAACTCCTCCCACGAAGTGATTGATTCACGTGGCAATTCAGCAAAATACTTACATATTTCTCCCATCAAAGAGAATGGGAACAACCTCAACCGAACCGACTCTTGGGATATATTCTTGAAGGAGAATGGTCTGTAAACATCCATGAAATTTCTAATATGCTCATGGGGATCCTCATGAGCCAAACCACTGAAAAGCCCTTTTAGTTGCAAGAGTTACAACATAGTACTCGTGATGTGGAACATCACATTCCCTTCGACCGGAGGCAAGTGAATGGCACCAATACCACCCATGAGATGGGGGTCATTAGCATGAGGATCATTGATATCGTTGAGGTTTCTAATGTCATCTTCATGGCCTACTTGGCGGCCATTGTTGCCGTTCACACTCATACTTCCTGAATTAACACACAAACAAGGAAAATAAAACTAAAAATTAAGTAAGTTAAACTATGACTAACAAGAGCAAAATTCAACTTAACCAAAAATTCTCAAATAACACCACTTCCCGACAGCGGCGCCATTTTTTTATTGAACGTATCAGGACACTTCATCCAATACTAAGTGCCAACGATCTTGAGTAGTAATATAGCCCAACCAAAGGTTGGGATTGTTCCCACAGGGAGTGGTTTTGAGAATCAATAGCCAAATGCAAATATGCTCTAGTCAATCATAGCTAAAAACATTTACGAAAAAAAACATAATGCAAGTTTCGAGTGACACATGTGTCAAATATCAAAGGGGGTTTTTGTATTCAATTATCAACTAAAACAGCAAATAACATGAAAATACGAATATGGAGACGGGATTCTTGGGATGTGATTGGATTATGGGCTAAGGTAAACAACCGGGTAATTGTAATTAATAGTAAACAACTGCAAATCGCTGAATAAGCTAGACTTTAGTGGGGGTAAACTTTCTCTCAAACAATTTACCCCAAATTAAATTGGTTTCTCTTGAACACCAATAAGCAGCAATGAAGCACAGCCTTCGCTTTAGTCCATTCACTCTCTCGAGCTGAATGTGTGGAAAAGGGTTTAGGATTCACGCTGTCGAGCTGAACCCATGACAACCCAATACCCATAGACCATCGATTCAATAATTTTTGTTTTAAAACCTCTCTCTCGAGCAAGACAAAAACACGAAGTTAAGATTGTATTTGCAACTACAACCCATTAAGTTCAACCACAATTATTAAACGAAATCACTTTTAAACAGCAAATAAACTATCAATTAACAATACCCAATAATTAAATCAACCCATAATCACATAATCACACCCCAAGAATTGAGGTTTTCGCTAGACATAGTAAATAGGTAAAAATCGTTACCAAGTTGTGTTTCCATCAACTGGGTCGGATTGATGTAGTCTTCACAAAGGTCTAAGATGAAGAATCTTCAACACCCACTTACAATTTCTCATAAATGGAAATCTTCAAATCTTCAAAGCTAAGGAAAAATTGTCTCTCTATTCAATTATAAGCTCTCAAACTTGAAAACTGAACAATACTAAAAACTACTAAATGTTCTGTATTAAACTAAGAGTTTAAAAACGTATTTATAGTTGTCAAAAATGTGCTGCGAAGGACCGTTCGGTGCAATAAGTCAGGATCATCGATCCACTCGGTGATCCTCTCTTCGGTCAGTTCCATCACCTTTTTACGTTGGCCTTCAGCAACTTCAAGCTCTGAAATTTTGGGTGATATAACACTGCATCGCAGAACCGTTCGGCAACTCGTCGACTGCTCTTTTATATTGTCAACTTGATTTTCTCCTTTAAGGCTTGGCACACTGGAACATTAGGCGAGACAATGGTCGTTCGGCGACTCGCCTAATGGTTTAGGCGATCCTCAGGCCTTTTTTTCTTCATTCTTTCAGCTGTCTTGTTCCTTTTTGCTCATTAGTGTCCATACTTTGTTCATCAATCCAAATACCTAAAATTCAAGGATTTACATCAGTTATTGGCACAAAATTGCATTTGAGGACACTAAATCTATTAAAATAAAGCCCTAAATGAGTCCAAATCATGGACTCATCACTAGTCAGAGAGGACTATTCAAGTGTTATAGGACATGTTAAGAGCATGTGTAATCGACTTTGGAGGATATTGGGATAGGTTCCTACCTTTGTGTTAGTTCTCTTATAATAATAGTTATCACTCCAGCATTCATATGGCACCATTTGAGGCACTGTATGGGAGAGGATGTAGATCACCCATAGGATGGTTTGAAGCTGGAGATGTAAAACCTTTGGGGTTTGACTTAGTGAGGGATGCTCGAGATAAGGTAAGAAGCATTTAAGCTAAGCTCCTAGCAGCCTAGAGTCGACAGAAAAAGTATGTGGATCATAAGGTAAGGGACATGGCATTTCAAACTGGTGAGAACGTTCTTCTTAAGGTATCACCCATGAAAGTGGTGATGAGATTCAGCCAGAAGGGCAAGCTTAGTTCCCGATACATTAGACCATTTGAAATTCTTGAGTGTGTAGGACCAGTTGCTTATAGATTGGCTTTACCTCCTAACTTATCGAGAGTTCATCCGGTATTACATGTGTCCATATTGAAGAGATATCATGGTGACAGGGACTAAATCATAAAATGGGACTCGGTTGTGTTAGACAAGAACCTTCAGTATGAGGAAGAATCGATTGCAATTCTTGATCAGGATGTTCAAAAGCTGAGGACCAAGTAGATTAAGTCCGTGAAATTTCAATGGAAGTATCATCCGATTGAGGAAGCCACTTGGGAAACTGAGAAGAACATGCGAAAAAAGTATTCCAAGTTGTTGTACGATTCAGGTACTACTTCACTCTTGCTTTAGCTTGTTTTTCCTAATTTGTCACTCGGGAACGAGTGATGGGTAAATTGGTATCTATTGTAAAGACTTGTTCCCATCTTTATAGAAAAGATAACGGGGAAAAGTTTTGGGCCGAAAAACTTTTTGGTGGTAACTTGAACTTTCCCAACCTAGTCCAAATTTGGACGAAATCGAAGTCAGTGAGGTCTAGCTAAATCTGGTAAAATGGTATATCTAATTGTGAATTAGATCACATGAGTAGATAACTAAGATATTAAGGAACATGTACAGCTTTACAGAATCGAATTCGGGCGAGTAGAACTCTCGAAACTGATCTTAGCGTGAACGGGTATTTTCTGAGTGTCATGGGTTGAAGGTGTGTTGTGAAATGGGTGTTTGAAGCTCTTAAATTAACTCTCTGTCTCTGTGGAATTTGCCATGGTGATATTATTCCCGACAGGGCATGGCCGTTGTAGCGTGATGAGGTCCGTTGTGGCGGGACAAACGCGACTTAAGTCAGAAATAAACCCCAACAATGTTATTATTCTGCAACATTTGGTCTTGAGAGATAAGAAAAGACCCAAGGATATTTCTTGAAGGTTTTTCACCTCTTGTAGAACCAAAGGTAAGGTTTTAACTCCCCGAATCCATTTATCGATCCGTAGAACTTAGTTTCTTGGGTAATTATCGATGGGGAAGGGTTTTGATTTGAGATATATGGTGGAAAAACCCTAAACTAGGTATGGGGATCAAGGTTTGGCCTATGGTTGATGATTTTGATTATAATTCGGGTAATTAGGCTTCGTTTATTGATCCTTGCGAGATATTGATTGTTTGTAGACCAAGAACAAGCAGAAAGAATCTGGAAAGGGAAGAATCAAGTTTCTTAGGGGATTCAAGCCTTGTTCGAGGTAGGTGATAGTTGTGATTTCATGTTTGTGTGATGTATGTTAGTAATTTCTTCATTGTATTGCTTGTATGTATGGGAATGCTGTATTATTGATCACACCTAATGTAAATGAGTATGAACAAATAACTATATGCCATGAATCACCTCTTGATTGTACGATTATGAGAATGTACATTGTGATTGTGATTCTAGTATGTTGAATGGAATGGGTGTCACGTTCCGAAACACTAACTGGGATCGGATGTCACGTGCCGACATACATATTAGAACGGGTGTCACAATTCGACACACTAACCTGGAGCGGGTGTCACGATTCGGCACACTAACAGTTTGGGTATGGGTTCCATGAGAGGACCATTAACTTGTCATATATGTGTATTATTGAGAATGTGGAATTGTACATTGATCCAGAAATGATATTGATATTGTATATGTTCAGTGTATGCATGTTTATGATGTTGTAATGACTTATATATGTTATACTTAGTGGGATAGTCGTGTGATCCTACCAGTACACTGTGGTTGTGTACTGATACTGCACTTGCTCTTTGTTTGTTGAGTACAGGGCATCTTCAGGCGGCTACTGACAAACCTTGTTTAGAAGATCAGTGATCGTCATCAAATTCAAGGGTGAGTCAGTTCTTCCAGGCTGCCATGAGTTCTCTTTTTTTCTAGTCCATTTTCTTCGGACTTAGACTAATTAATTTGATATTCCTATGTTTAGTTTTGGTTGTACCCATTTTCTTAAACTTGTTGAACTTTAGATGTTTTGGTCCATTGACTTTCAGGTTCTAGGCGTTGTTTTCCGCATTAGTTTTAGTTCATTAGTCATTATTAATACTTTCAAATTTTATGGGAACTCCGTATTAATTATTTAGTTTTTTAAACCTGTTTTCGTAGTTTTTAATGTTTAGTTCTTGGTTAAATTGCTTAGTTGGGTTGTAGAAATTAGTTCTCCCACCGGAGGGTTAGTATGGGTGCGACTCACGACGGTCTGGGTTGTGAGAGTAGATCAAGTACTATGACTCACCTTCTAAAACACTTTCCACGGGACTCTTCCTACAAATCGTGGGATTTTCTAAGGTCACTAGGACCCTCTCATAGGATCCAGAAGTTCCTCAATTTTTTTCTAAGTCTTGAATCCTTCTATGGACACTTTCTACGGCCCGTAAAAGCTTTTATGGTATGTCCTATTGAAACATAGGCACTTATTAGAGACATGGCATTTTTTCAAAATTTAGGCCCCTTTCTACGATTTCTTTCTACGGACCGTAGACATGCTCGTAGAACTAACACCAGGTTATTTTCTACAACTTTTTCCTTTCCAACCTAAGTCCCAAGTTTTGAGGTGTTACAGTATAGAAGTGTTACTTCGGGAGTTCTCAAATATCTTTTTCATAGACATATATTTAGTTTTATGCATATTATTTTAAACATGAGGCAACTTACGCGAAATCATGCATAACCTGGAAATACTCAAAAGTAGCTTTCATAACTTCCCAAATAATGTTGACACATGCTTGGAGAATCATAATCATATAATAAACATGTATGGAATAGTAATTTATTGATATACATGAGAGATCTTCATTAAAACTCCAACTTCTGCATTAAAATCATAGCTTGAAGAAGATTGGGTAAAACGCTAGATTTAAACATATTTAATTATATAACCAAAATACTTTAGGCATGAGAGTGAAAGGAGCCTTACATACCTTAATGACGAAATGTCACGACCCAAAAGTCAAGGTCATGCTGACACACACATCCAAGAACCCCAAAACAGTGTGTAAGCTGAAAGAATAACACATATGAGACTCCCAAAGGGAAGTTCACAAATGATAGAAAAATAATAAGAAATATCCCAAAACCTGGTAAAATAAGTATAAAGAACATCTAATATAGTAATACATTTCTAGAATCTGAACTTCATCTCAAGTCTTTGAAAAGTAAGTTAAAAACTTTAAACAATAAATGGAGACTAATGGCTATCCGGAGAGCAGGATCTCACCAGAACTCTGAAACAGAGAACTCCGCTGGATCCAATCAACCGCTACGAGGCTCAACTTGATTAGGATCTGCATGAAAGGGATAACCGAAGTAGGGGGTTAGTACAATCCACATGTACTCAGTAGGTTGGATCAACTGAGTATAAGTAACCAAACAGACTTAAGAAATAAACTATGAACATTTCCACCTACATGCATGTCACGACCCAAAGTATACCCTAGGCGTAACATGGCGTATAGAACCCTGAGAGACCCTACACAAGCCACTTAGCATACATCATACAAGATAAAAGAATTTAAAGATTTCAAATGATAGCATTTTATACAAAAGAGTTTTTGGCAAAAGCGGAAGTCTAACATAAGTCTCAAAGTCATCCACTACCAAAAAATTGTTAAATTGTGGCGGGTTTTTTGACAAGTTGTGGCGGTTTTTTACTGCAACAATAAGAATTGTGGCGGTTTGTAAAAGTGCCACAATTAGCCTTGCCACAGGCATACAACGACGTTTTTTCTCAACCTCCATGACATATGCCACAAAATGAATTTTGAATTTGTGGGAGTTTTTAAAATTAATCAGTGGCAGTTTAGAACCCTCGCAATATGATATTAATGTTTCAAAAAAAATATTGCGGGAGTTTTTAAACTCGCACAATATATCATAATGTCACCAAGAAAGAAAATATGTTGGGGTCTATAAAACTCCACAACATAATTTCAATCTTAAAAAAAAAAAATATGTGGAAGTTATTGACCGCTACAATATGAATTTAATGTTTTTTAAAAATTAATTAGTGGCAGTTTCATTTCACCTTCATATTTTTATTGCTGAAAATTTATTTCCATTTGAAATTTAATTATATGAATGAATAAATTAAAATAAATAATTAGTGGCAACTTATATCCGCCACAATATTGTTGCGACTGAGGACTCACCGATCTTCAAATGTCTATGAAATCAACTAGCCATGAGTATGGGAGGTAGGAGCGTCAGACCCTACATTAGTGAAACAATATAGGAACAAGTATGCATTAGTACATGGAATGTACTAAGTATGAGGCAATAATGAACACAATACTATAATTGACTTAAAATGAGTAGGCATGATCACAATGAAACATTTATAAGCTTTTTGATAAGAAATGACATGAACATCATAAAGTATAGTCAAACACATTAACATAAAGGACATAAGAAAAGCTTTGAAGAAAACATAGCTATTTTATGGGATCTTAGCTTTAACCAACCATAAGACCATGATATATATATCATGGAATCCAGTATATCCCTCATACCGAAAGGAGGGGATACTACTTGCCAAGGTAGAATTCGTACATATCATCATTTGCTAAAGTCGATCCACTAGCTAGGTCATATAAGACATCCTGCGGGGCACATAGTTTGGGACTAGAGGTTGCTACTAGAGACTACCCTATTTTAGCTTCCACCTCAAATCCCTCTTGGTGCTGCTAAGTCTAAATCCCAACGGAATAATTAAAAGACAAATTTCAATTTAACACAGGGAAAGACAGTGATCAATAACAATCCACCTTTTCAAGATCGAACCATAGAATAACTCCTTAAACAAAATTCAACATGGATGAGAATACCTTTCATCAATGTGAATTCATTTGTAAGATATACCTTTCACAATCATGATCATCATAGCAAGTGAGAAATCATTTCACAATAGCATCAATAAGAAATCCTTTCACAATAGCATCAATACTTTCCTTTCAAAGCATCATCAATTTATTTACAATAACTTCATGAAAACATGCATATCTTCTTAAATTCATAATTCATAGTTCATGGGTTTATCATAAGATCATGGTTGGAAAGAATAATTTAGGTATGTGCAAGTGCAATTTCAACTAAATATCATATATGAACATAAATTAGTGCATTAGAAGACTTAATTAATCATAATTTGAAGAAACCCACATTCTTTGAATTAAAACCGTAATTTGATAGATTGAAGATTTAATTGAGAACTTGAAATCTTTGGAGACTCCATGGAGGAAAGGACTTCATGGGTGAATACACACATACCTTGATCCTTTAAGCCCAAGAAAAAAAGGAGAATTTGGAGACTTGAATGGAACCCTAATTCTTCTTATTCTTCTTCTTCTTCCCTAGACTTTAGAGAATTTGGGAGGAATAGTTTGGTCAAGTTTTGGGAATTTAGGATAATGAGTTCAAATGGGTAAATTGGGGGCTTAAACCGTTTATATAAGGCTTACGGTAAAAGGTAAAATGACATAGTATTGGGTTAAGACGATTAAAGAAAAGACCCAAAAGCCCCTAAAAATTAACTTCCGAATCAACCTACAATTTAGACCTACGGACCGTAATAGATCTTTCTACGGTCCGTAGTAGTCAACCGTAGACCAAGTACTGGGACCTTAAAATTCACCCATTTTTTACGGATCCCATGTACGGTTTGTAGGTCTTCCTATGGTTCGTACATGCCTACTATAGAAACCAACTTTTAGCCTTATGATTTCACTAAGTTTGGGACTCACCTACGAGACCTACCTATGACTTGTACATAGGGTGATGGACCATCCTGGTGAACTATAAAAAGGGTACTAGACTGATTTAAAAAGATTATTTTTCCCACTTCCTATGGTTGCCATCTACGGCCCGTAGAAGCTTCTAGATTCCGTAAATGGGACATGTGGACATAGACCTTGTAACATGTAGAATTTGGGAAATGCTAGAAAGGGGTCAAAAAGGCAAGTAGAGAACCCAAGAATGGACCATGGAACCCTCCACGAAGCCCTAGACGGGCCATGAAGGGGACCACGATCCATTCAGGGAGCTCATGAAGAATTCCCAAGGCTTCCAAACAAGCGTCCCTCCCACGAGTGCCTAGACGTCCCATGGTGAGGTTGTCGAGCTGTCTAATGGCTCATCGAGTCGCCACTCAGAAGGACGTCTTCTCCCCTAGCCACTGGTCAAGGACCACGGATGTCTAAATGGCCCGTGAATCCCCACACAGACCATGAAGTGGTAGCCTATACGGGCCGTGAAGGCCTCCGTGAACCCAGTGCATCTGCTTTAAGTCAGAGGGTCTTTTCCTAAATGTTTTTAATAAATACTATGTCATTTTACCCTTTACCCAAAGCCCTACATAAGGATTTTTACCCCCATAATCACCCAATTCAATTCATTCTCTCAATTTCCCAAAAGAAGAACAAGTTCATCCTCCCCAAATATTTCTCTCTCTAAGGAAGAAGAAGAAGACAAGTTAGGATTTCAAGATCAAGTCTCCAATTCACCATTGAGCAAGGGATTTATACTCCAAGGTATGATAGTATTCATCCATGGAGCTCTTTCCTCCATAGAGTTCCTAAATTCTCCAAGTTTCAAGTTAGAAATATCCAATTGAAGTTAGGGTTTTCTTCTATGTCATGGGTTCCTTTCAATAATGGTTCAATTAATTATTTTATGAACTATTATGCATGAATTTAGATAATTCCATGTTTTAAAGATGAATCCCCATGATCCCATGCATAACCCATGTTTTTAAAGCTGTGATGATATAATGTAGATTTTGAATCATGAAAGATGAGTTTATGAAGATATGCATATTATTTATGAAAGTGATGAAAATGATTTAAGATTTTCTTTGAGAGTGAAGCTTAAATGTTGTTGTTGTTGTGAAAGGATTTCTCACATACCACTCAATACATGCATGTGAAAGGGTTTTCTCACATAAGGATTCTTAGAGTTGAAAGGTTTTCTCAACTAACTTAGAATCAAGTTTTAGGAGCTATTCTAAAAAAACCTAGCTTGGATTTGTGATATACCGTGAGTTTACGGTATTTTTAATACATTTCAGTTACAAGTTGTGTGTGTCTAGGGCCTGTTTGTATTGGCTTTTATGTGTTTTTATCATGTTTTGAAGGAAAGTTGTTTAGGCGCGGAAGTAAAGAGACAGCTGAAAGAAATGTAAAAAAGGGAATCTACGGAGGTGATCTACGGACCGTAGGTCCATTGACGCTCCGTAGATGATAATCGTAGATCAGCAGGCAAGGCATAGAAGGCAAATCAGGGAAATCTGACCAAGTGTGGAACCACGATGACCATTGATCTACGGACCGTACTGTTGATCTGTAGATTGATACTACAAGGGTTCCAGTACCTGATTTTTGAAGATTCTAAGTGTGGAGCTACGGAGAGGGATTGACAGACCGTAGATTGATCTATGGTCTGTACTGCAGTTCCGCCATTTGCTTCAGAGAAGCTGAATTTTGGAAGTTAAAATATTTTCTAAGTCCTGACTGACGGAAGGGACTCACGGACCGTAGATCCACTGACGGTCTATGAGTCAGTTCAGTGGAATGAAGACGCGTGCCTGAACAAACTTTCCTTATTTTGTTTACCTTTTAATTTAGGACTTGTTTTCTATAAATAGGGCTTATCAACCTCGTTTTTGGGGTTGGATTTTATTACTTTGATTCTAGTTCTTGACTTGGGAGATTAACTTGCAACTTTAGCAATTATTAATTTCTTAAGATCGTTTTGAAGATTTGGGAGTTGCAATTCAAGTTGAATTTCTGAGTTTATTATTCTTCTTACGTAAGTTCATAATTCTTTCATCTAAAACAATGAATTGTGTTCATATGATTATGTGTAACTAAACTCCATAACTAGGGTTGTGGCAACCATGAGCGATAAACAAAGTATGACTAGTAAATAAGCAATTCTTGAATAGTGTTGTGCATGCATTGATAATTCTTTCATTTAGAAGTCTTTTTAGCGGTTGCAAACGTTAAAACTCGCCTTGTTTCTACTTGCCGGACCAAGGAGGTAATCAACAAGATCAACATAGATTTAGTGTGATATTATCTAATAGGCTAGTGTCGATTGGTGCAAAGTAATAACTAAGCCAAACATCGATGTGATATATAATATGAGGTAAAGGTAAGGTAAGGGTTAGTAAATTATACACACGTAGCCGGACCAAGGTGTGGGGTGAAATTCTCTAGATGTCGGACCAAGGATTTAGAGATACCTAACTTATCACTTTGCATTTAGTACACTAGGAAAGGATTGCTATTACTAGGATTACTGCGTTATGATCTTGTGGGGAACACGTATACCCTAGTTAATTCTCTCATCTTGATAACAACAAAAATTGACTTTGTTCACTGATTACTTACTGAATTCTTACGATTTGTTTTACAGGGCCCG
>JAJOOR010025507.1:0-12859 GCA_036250505.1 Solanum acaule | reverse complement strand
CCCCACTCCACGAGGCCCTAGAGGCCCTCCCCACCCCAGAGCCCCCACTCCACGAGGCCTTGGACCCCCCACCCTACGAGGCTCCGAGGTGCCCCTCCCCAGAGCCCACCCCACCCCACAAGGCGCCCTACCCCGGAGGCCCTCCACCCCACGAGGCGCCCTTCCCCGGACCCCTCCCCCTCCCCCTCCCTATGAGGCTTCAAGGCACCCTTACCCGGAGCCCCCCACCCCACGAGGCTCCGAGGAGCCCTTCCCCGGATTCTCGCCCCATATGAGGCTCAGATATGCTTGTAATATTTGAGGAAACAAGAATATGAAAAGCACTCTAAGAAAACTTTGTAAAGATCATGGCGAAAGAATATGCAGTAGAAGTCAGAAGGTAGTTTATTATGATGCGATCATCATGCAAGCAACTATAGTTTTTTCCTGTCCATCAAATTGCCCGAAAGATTGGATTGGAACATTTGAATGGCATAAAGGAGCCGTGTGGAGTTGTTGTCTGGATAAACATGCTCTTCCTGCTGCATCTGCATCTGCCAATTTCAGCGCGAAATTGTGGGATGCACTGACTGGGGATTTATTAACACTCATTTGACCACAAGCACATAGTTCGAGCATGTGTCTTAGAGGATTTACTTACAGATATACTTGTAATATTTGAGGAAATAAGAATATGAAAAGCACTCTAAGAAAAAATTGTAAAGATCATGGCAAGAGATTATGCAGTAGAGGTCAGAATGTAGTTTATTATGATGCAATCATCATGCAAGCTACTCCAAGCAACTATGGTTTTTTCTTTTCCATCAAATTGCCTGAAAGATTGGATTGGAACATTTGAAGGGCATAAAGGAGCCGTGTGGAGTTGTTGTCTGGATAAACATGCTCTTCGTGCTGCATCTGCATCTGCCGATTTCAACGCGAAATTGTGGGATGCACTGACTGGGGATGTATTACACTCATTTGACCACAAGCACATAGTTTGAGCATGTGCCTTTTCTGAGGATACAAATCTGCTACTCACCGGTGGTTTTGAAAAAATTCTTCGGATATTTGATTTAAACAGACCTGATGCACCTCCAAGGGAAATTGATAGCTCTCCTGGTTCAGTAAGGACAGTTGCTTGGCTGCACATTGATCATACTATTTTGAGTTCCTCTGGAGATGCTGGTGGATTGAGGTTATGGGACGTGAGGAGCGGCAAAGTTGTTCAGATCCTTGAAACTAAGTTTCCTGTAACCAGTGCTGAAGTAAGTCAGGATGGTCGTTACATAACAACTGCTGATGGTTCCTCTGTCAAGTTTTGGGATGCTAACCACTTTGGATTGGTGAAGAGTCACGACTTGCCTTGCAAAGTTGAATCTGCTTCCCTGGAACCAAAGTTTGGTAATAGATTCATTGCCGGAGGAGAAGATATGTAGGTTCATGTCTTTGGTTTTCACACTAGAGAGAAAATTGGATGCAACAAGGGACACCACGGTCCTATGCACTGTTTGCGGTTCTCTCTAGGAGGTGAATCTTATGCCTCGGGATCTGAAGATGGGACTATTAGAATATGGCAGCTGGGCCCTCTTGGTCATACTGAGGACAACTCCACAGCAAATGCCACTGATGGTATGTGTGAGGTGGCCCAAAAGATTGACGAGTTGGCTGTTTCAGAAACAAAGAAGAAGGAATAGACACAGGTCGATGGTGTGGAGCAGAAGGTAGTTGATACCTGATTAGGAATTTAAGGGTTTTGTATGGTTTCTCCTTTTGGAAAGCTGTAACTGGCTTGACTTCGGAGGTTTTTGCTTATGAAATAAGACTTAAGCTTTTGAGAGTGCTGGGTATTCTTTGCTTTCCCGAGATCGTAATCATCAGTTATATAGTCTTTGGAGTAGTTTTCTCTGTATGAAAAAAAAAATTACCGAAAGATATCAATCGATGTTTGTCAAATGCAGAGTGTTTTGGGAAAAGCCTGTACTCCTTGGCAACCATCAAACAACTCCACATTAAACTGACGAATTACTGAGCACGTCGATATTTGTTCATAAGTTTCAGTATGCTGATATTCCATCAGGGACACAGCTTTAGAGAAGAAAGATGTTGGAAGTTTACCTCAACAAGCCAGTCAATTAAGGTAGCATGCATGCTAGGATTTATGTCTTTTTGTACTTTCGCCTAGTACAATGATCAAAGATAAAGTTAAACTTAGCAGCAAATGTTAGTAAAACTGCAGTTCAGTTAAAGTTAGCAGCAAACCATGAATGCAAACCTGCAACACAACATATATGAACTCCACATGTTTTAAGAAACAGTTAGATATTGCATGTAAAGTGACTGGCCTAACCTTCAAGTGATTCAACAGTAATTCTATCATTAATGAGTCAATAACTTCCCTCTCTGTTAGATATAATCCGCCAGTTTTATCAAGTCCCACACCTTGCAAAATTTACATTAGAACTTTCTGCAGATGTTCAAAAAGCAACGTGGACAGATAAACAAAAAGCATGAATTGGGGGAAGATGTTTCAAATTTTTCATTCATAATACTTTTTAACCATTAAAAGAATACTTAACTCGAGCATAACTTTTAAAAAGATAAAATAAATCCCTTGATAACTATAAAGCCTGCTAAAAACAGTGAACTTGTTTATATACAAGGGAAGTCAATAAATAAAGAATTCAACTTCCAAATATCACAATCTTGCCTAAGAGTGCCGGCTTTACTCCTATTCTGAGAGTGAAGGAGAATGCAAAAGGAGAGTCAAGTAACTAGGAGTTACTGAATATTTGTTATGACTTATGAGAACTGTATAAAGAAATGCCAACAAATGTCTCTGTATTCATTTGGATCTTAGCAGATTGAATATGACTTCTTCATCGTCCGATAATCAGGAGGACTCCACAACTTGGGATCCAGTAGTTAGTTTTTTGCCTTTATCTTTGCTACATCTGGTAACATTATGAATTGGTGATCATTTGCGGTACTGAGTTTATTCAAGTTAATGTATTGCTTTTTCTTCTCATACTCAGAAAGGAATTCCTGAAGAGGATGAAGAAGATTATGAACCTGCACCTCATGTACACATTGCATAAAATAAAACGAATCCAGAAAACAGTTTATCCTATGTAGAAGCCAGGTTGAAAGTCAAGCAAATTAATACAAACCAAAAGCAATTTCCCAAGGCCTTCCCTTCAATGGACTCACCTAAAGTGGAGTCCCCTAAAACTCCTTATTCACAGGAGCCTTCACCAAAAAGATCAGATACCCCCTCGAGAAAAGGTGTACCTATGTTACGCCTCTTGTCTGGAAGTGTTAAGGACTCCTCCGTGTCTAATTCTTCGCATTTATCCCAAGAGTTAAAAATTAACTCTGCAGACTCAGATGAAGAAAGGACAGTATGTTTCAAACCCCTACTTACTTGAGTTTTTCCTATCTGATTCCGAGACATCTATGATAGTTGCTTACACATGCAAGTGCAGCATGAAACTGTGGGGAAAAGAAATGCTCAAAGGCGCGCAGATCCTTGGTCAATCCTTAGAAAAAGGGTATGTCTGTACCAGTCACTTTCTAGTTTCTAATATATGAGGTGATCAAATTTTTCTAAATCTCTTTGAACAATGACAACTCTCCAAATAATAGTGATGAAGGAAGTCTCAGCAGCATTTCTCTCCCATTGTCAGATAAGACTACTGCTCCATCAAGGCCACCAAAAGATTTTGTCTATCCAATAACTGGACAGATATTCAATGATCCCGTCACCCTTGAAACCAGTCAAACATATGAAGGGAAAGCCATCCAGGAATGGATAAAAAGAGGTAACACAACATGCCCCATTACAAGGCAGTCTTTAAATGCAACTACTCTTCCTAAAACCAATTATGTCCTGAAGAGACTGATAAGCTCTTGGAGGCAACAACACCCTGATCTAGCTCAGGAGTTTTCCTACTCTCAAACACCGCGAAGTTATTTAAACATTCCGTCTTCAAGAGAGAGATCATCTGAGTCTACTCCATCTCCAACATTTAATCATCCCAATCATAGGAGGATAGAGGAAATTGTGGAACAAAGATCACGAAGATTTATGCGAGCAGCTGTATCAAATTCGTCTCCTACTAGTGTAATATCTCAAGCAGCAACTGAGGCAATTATCAATAGCTTAAAACCTTATGTTTCATGTATGTGCACGTCAGAGGACTTGCAAGAATGTGAAGAAGCTATATTGTCCTATTGCTAAGATATGGAATGACTCGAAACTAGAATCTCAAGGAGTTCACTCTTATTTGTCAGCACCAACAATAGTGAATGGATTTGTAGAGGTTAATTCAGCTTCCATAAAGAGAGATTTCTTGAAGATGACAATTTAAATCTTGTCCGAGCTACTATATGCAGAGGATAGCGTTGGCGAGATCCTCACAAGTGTGGACTCGGATTTTGAGTGTCTTGCTACGTTATTGAAAGATGGTCTTCCTGAAGCAGCAATACTTATTTACCTACTCAGGCCATCATTCTCTCAACTTTCAGCTCATAATTTTATACCCTCTCTTACTCAGATTATATCAAACTGCAATGAGGATTCTAATGGTTTTCAGTTTACAATAGGATCAAAACAAAAATGAAATCCCACAAATCCTTGCATATGAAAAACCCTCAAATCGCTTCACTTGATTTTCTCAAATTAATTTTACCCAGAATCATCAATCATTTTTTCATGAAACCCCACGTAACATTAACCATTTTACTTATTTAATCCAAGAAAGAAAACCCCAAGAAAAAGAAATCACAAAATCCCATAACCAACATACAAAAGAGTGAATCATCAAACCAGTAATCAAAACAATACACGAAACAAGATAAAACCCAGTACTCCAACAGTAAAAAAAGTACGCATTATAAACAGAGACCAAAAACAGAGAAAGACTCACAATAAATCGAGTTACGAGCAGAGACAGTTGTATGATTCGAGATATTAGAAAGTGTCAGTCGTTTCTTGGTCGCTCCAGCATTCAATTTTCCGGTTTGATTTTTCTCCACCGCCAAAGAATTCGTCGCCGTTGCTCGTCTCTTCGCCACCGCACTCGAAATAGAGGAACGCCTATTTTGGGTCGTCCTCATTTCCTCCATGTAAAATGATCAAAAACAGTAAACCCTTATCAACAATTTTTCATCAATCCTCTTCAACAAAACGAAGAAGAAAGATGCTCTGTAATTGTGAAAATTGTGGATAGGCTGTTAGTCTGTTACTCTGTAATTGTGACCGTTTAATTCAATTCATGTTTGAATTGGACTTAATTACAGAAAAAAAGTTTTTAAAAAAAAATCATTTTTTTTTAATATTCTTATTTTCAGATCTTTTATTTAAATTAAGTTAATACACATTTTTCTTTAACTTCATTCATTATTTTTTCTCTTTTATTTTTCTATTGATTTTATTTTTTTTGTCTTTTGTTTTGATTTGATTTCAAATCTAATTCCAAATTTCTTATATTTAAAATAAGTTAATTTTGAAGGATATCAAAATAAGTGAAGAAATCAAATAAAACATAAAAAAAATTAAAACACTAAAATTAAAGGACACTTTTAATTTATTTTTTAAAAAAAAATACACATAATTTTTTAAAAATAATGAAAAGTGAAAACATGATAAATTTTTATTTTTTTTAAAGTTTAATGTGAAAAGAAATTAAAATAAATATTTTACAAAGAGAAAATAAAAAATAATTATATATATATAAATTTTAATAACAATAAATATGTAAACTAACTAATTATAAAGAAAAAAAGTCAACTAAATACAAATTAAAAAGTTTTACAACATGTTAACATATGCACATTATGTAATATGGTAAAGCATGTAAACATCACGTAGTAACCATCGTGGGGTTTTTTTTTTTTTAAAAAAAAAAAGATGTAAGGTTCTAAGGCCTCCTTTAATAAAATAAAAATTATGTACAAAAGATAAGGTAGATAAAGACTTAGCCCAAAACAAAAACAAAGTAACAAGAGGATCAAAATAAAAAAGGCATAATGCATAAACATGACCCTTAAGTTGACGTCATCTGACAACTATGACATTTAACTTTGGATGTGCACAAGTAGACACTTAAACTTGTATAAAATTGAACAAATAGACACATTCATCCTACATGACACCCTATATAGCAATTTTACGTCCTACGTGGCATCCTACGTGTATTATGTCATGTAGGACATGTGTGTTTACTTGTTCAATTTTATACAAGTTTAAGTATCTACTTGTGCACACTCAAAGTTGGAGGACATAGTTGTCCGTTGAAGTCAAGTTAAGGGTCATGTTTATGTAGTATGCCAATAAAAAATAAAAATAAAAATAAAACAAAACAGGCACCTGCCTAAAATGAAAATAGAAAAGGGAAAGTGAAGTTTGGAAATGAACTTCTTGCATCTACCACTTCAAATCGACAACAACTTTCCAGTGGGACTCATCCTCCATAACTAACCTTACACAGATCATCGCTCCACTTCTTGAATAATTCTCCAGTTGTATCAACAATTGTGGGTTCAAATCCTTTTTGTGAATCTATCGTTTGCGAAAGAAAAAAAATGCAACATAAAATGATACAATATGAAATGCATTTTTGTAATATTTCATTTCATATCCTTATTGTGAAATGCATGTTTGTAAATAAAATGATACATCATGAAATGCTAAATGACACTATGTTCACATAAATTTTGTACTTTTAGTTTTTTATGATTAATTCAACTGCAATAAACTAATTTGAAAAATATAATTCAACTAGTAAACTTAGTCACGCTTCGCGCGATATTAATTTTTAAAATAGTTATCTTTTTATAATTTATATATTAAAATTTAAGTTTTATTCTAATTTATTGTTAACATTTGCTTTCCACTGATTTTTATCAATAAAATTTGAAGAGAGATTGATCTCTTATATTACCTTGTGCCATCAAATAGGACAAAAATATGTGAAAGCTAACAATAATTATCAATAATTGTTGATTTTTTTCACAACATCTCTTTAATTGATGTCTTTGCTATTTTTTTTCTTTTTTTTCTTTTTTTTTATTTCTTTTTTCTTTCTCTTTCTTCCTTGACTTCTTATCCATCACATTTTTACCATTTAGACCATGAATTATTACTTTTTTGAGAGTTTAATTCTGAAAATATAAGTTTGGCCATAATTTTTTTTTTTTTTTAAATTCACTTTGAAGCTGAAATTTAAAATTTGAGAATTAGAAAAAATTATTTACCTTTTCACTTCAATTTGCTTATAAAATTTTCAAAAAATAATTTCTATTTGTGTTCATGATAAAAAATTTAACGTCATTAAATCATCTCTATCGATAATCAACTCTAGAAAAATAATATGTCATATTAACAATACAATTAAAAGCAAGATATATAGATTCGGCAAGTTGAATTATGAAATAGACTATAAAAAGACACAAAATCAATAAATAAAAAAATGTAATTACTCATATATTAATACACATTAAAAGCCAATATTTGAATCTTTGACAAAGGAATGTTCAGGAGTACAAATGAATCAGGATAGACATAAAATGCCTAATAGATTTTAATGCAAATGTGCTACTATTCAGAAGAGTTTTACAAGTCATTTTCTTATCTTTAAATAGCTTTAGCAAACTATCAACCACTTTTCACGTCACCTTTTGACCCTTCTTCTATCAATTCGTTACGAGAAAGTAGATAAATAGGTTTCTTGGTCTTAGAGAGCGCCTCATCAACATGTCTAATATCAATTCGTTATGACCTTAATTTTCAGAGATTCAAGAAAAATGAAATACTCTGAAAATCAAACTCTGAGAAAATATTGTCGTCTGATCCACTCTACTAACCTCTTATTTATACGAAATATCATAAGAACAAACGATGAACCATGTATCAGACACCTTACCGTTTTAGAGGCAGCTTGATTCCCAACTCTACCATCAAAGTTTCCCTGACTGAATCACCAAACAAAAAGAAAATTACAATTTGGAATAGAGATCATACACAAGATCCATACAATTATACTAAGATTCAATACCCTAACTTCAGGGAACAGGGAATAGTGAAACTATTTCTATTTAGCTCTTGACCTTTCAGCTAGAAGTACAACAATCTAATTAAAAAGAAAAGGAAAAAAGAAGAGTATGTCAGACTAACAATTTAATTAAAAGCAAAATAGAGTAAGCAAGCTACAACATGAAGAAAAAAAAACATTTTCAATTTATATATATAATACAAAAATGTAGAATATGAAAAGACCTATAATTAATTAAAATATAACTACTCAGAGATTAATACATAGTAAAAGCTATTGTAATTAACAATTGAAATAAAGAAACGAACGGTTAATGAAAAAAAACCGAAAGGAAGAATTATGATTTGAATAGAACATATAATCATTAATTTCACATTTAAGAAAAATTAAAATCTCATAATTAGTACTAATATCTAGTCAATCAGTTATTTTGGAAATTGGAATAATTCTAGTTACCAATTTAGCAGTAACTTAATCAAATTAAATTAAGCAAAATTTATGTTCCTTTTTAAGTTATTGACGTTCCATTTTTAAGTTAATTTTAGATTAATTCTAAATACATAATGAAATTAACATTCCCTTTTTAAAGTTATTGACATTCCTTTTTAAGTTTAATGTTAATTTTATTATAAATATATAATCAAATTAACATTCCTTTTTTTGGTTAATTTTTTTGATAAATATATAATCAAATTAATGTTCCTTTTGTAGTCATTAAACTACATGATTTATTTTGGAAGGAAGGGTTAACTGTTATAAATGCTCATAATGAAGGAAGAGAATAATGTTTTTAACAAATTTTTGAATAGAAAATGAAAGGAAAAATTGAAAATTCTGAGAAAATAGATAAATAGTAATACTGATCATTTAAGCATGCCACATCAGCGAGTTGATATTCAGCTTTATATATATATATATAGATTATTTTCGTTATAATATTAGGTAAGAACATATGTTTATTGATTAATATATTTTCAAAAGACAATATGTATCTTAAATATTGAATTTAGCATCATTTTATAAAGTTTCTTGTTTGTCTAATATAAATTTTAAATTATGAACTTTTATTTTTAAAATTTAATATAATGTTAGATTGTAACTGTGTAACCAAACTATACATTTGTAATAAAGATTTTCACTTCAGCAATAAGTAAATACATTTTGGTGTTAATGTTAGTTTCTTATTGTGGATATTGAAGTTTGGGTCTCATGGGAAGTGTTAAAAGATTAATGTCATGACCCGAAATCCTAAGTCATGATGGCACCTATCCGAACCCCAATCGCAAAGCATTTCATCATTCCTAGTCCATTTCTTTAATCGAAAATAGGAAGTAAATGCAAAAAATAGAAACTAGCCATTAAGAAAGCGATAGAATAAAAGAGTGCAAAAGGTACGAGCTACAACCCCCACAATTTGGTGACATGAGTACAAAGCTTGTAATTTTCTCTCTGTAGCACACCCGATCACCTCAAAAACCACACCATCCATTCCCGCAGGTCATATATAGTATAGTAAGGCTACAAGGAAGGCCAAATTGGAAAACAAAGTTCAAAAACACAAAATGACTATGCGGGTTGTTACATATGTATATTTTCGAAAATATACATATATCTTTTCGAGTGAGAGTTGTAATTGATAGAAAAATTTCTCATTTAGAATTATTATCATTTCGAATCGACCCTATGTAAAGCAATGACGAGAGTTGGTCTTTACCATACCAGCCTCCACGCTCACTCAGCAGAAAATCAGAGTCCAATATATTAATCAGGAATCAATAGAATATTAGGATAGAGGAAATAATCAGCTGAACTCAGTCTACCAATAGTCTACTATCACAAGTTAGATCAGTTCAACAGGTAAGAAGTCACATAAAGCATACCAGCTGATATTATGCAATACATATGATATGCTGGCTAATGCACCAATACACACGCACCTGCTTTAGGCTGGTTGTGCTCCATTGGGGACTCGCAAGGTCCCTGTACTGCCTTGAGATCTTTCCCGTAGGCTATCGGAGAAAAATCAAATGAAAGGAAACTGTATCTCAATACCTTTGGATCCTGTCCTTAGGCTATGTCATGAACAGATATAAATGCCTTAAAACATTCATTTTTTCTCTGTTTTGCAGGAAAAAAAATGCTAAAATAGATGGAATGTACAGTATGTAAAATAGTTGAATGAAACACTGGTTAAACTGAATATACTTAACTGAAAGAGTAACTCAGAAAAAGTGCAAGTGTATTGAAAATCAATAAAACTTTACAACTTAGTCGTATGAAATGACATCAACGCTAAAATACAATACTTTACTTTTCTTGGGGAGTTCCTCTAACGGACAACCATTACTATGAGCCTCATGATAATACAAGGTCTTGCCACGTTGCCAGAACCATCCAATACTTTATCAGGGTAAAGGACGAGATGCACTAATGGATCCAATATCTAAGCCCTTACAAGGGGATTTATGATGAGCTTCCCGAATCAACAGCATGATCCTATCCTACGCGACTGTGTAGTTATGGGGTTTAGATTATCTAATTTGTACTCAATTCGGTGCTCATACTACTCTCAAAACATGAAATAGTGCTCAATAAGTGAAAATAGTTCAATCGTCAAATCTTACCTTGGGTGATGGATGAACCTTGGAGGAAGTTAGTTTCTTGAAAACTTCTCTTTCTAGGGTAAATTTTTGAACTAGGAAGGTGAACTACACCTTTGGGGGTTACTAAAAGGCTTTAGACACGCGCTAGCATGCATCAAATTCTTTTTCTGGTTGTGCTTTCATGACCGTATCCCTTCCTATTAATTGTCCCCTCCAACCTCTGTCAAATCTACAAATCAGAAGTAGAAACTACTAGACACATGTTAGTTGAATGCACCATCGCCCAGGCCTTCTGGAACCATAATGACAACTCCAACTGGATCCTTGCTATTCAATCCTTACCCCGTACCGTCCCCAACCATCTTATTAATTGGGACACTCTTTTCCCTTTCGCCATTTGACATCTGTCTGAATAGGAACCATAATATTCATAACAACACAACGCGCTTAATCTCCATCGATCATGTCCTAGCTCGTGCGATCAAATTTACCTACTCTTCTAACTTCCACTCTACTAAAAACACGGTCACTAGTACTATTCATATCCAGTGGTTTCCCCTCCAAAAGCACCACTCCAAGCTTAACATTAATGGTTCCTTTAAAACCTCATGATATTTGGGGGTGTCATCAGAGATGAGCTTGGTGGAAGATTAGGTTCTACAAAAAGAAAAAGGAATCAACTCAACTTACATGGAACTCCTTTCTCTTTTAAAGTGGACACAACTTGCTTTGCTATAGAAATTACTCCGTTTGGAGATCAAAACAGACTCTACAGAGGTAATAACTCTCTTAACAGATAACACCAATACGCTTTATAATACACTTCTCTTATTTTGCAGGTGCTATCCGAAGGATCCGACATAACTTCAGGAAGGAAACAAAGTTGCTAACGCTTTAAAAAAGTATGCAAGGATAGATAGTACTACTGAAGACTGTATAACTCTTTGAGCTCACCTCCATGGGTAGTGCAATCTCTACATGAAGATAAGGAAGGACGTACTACCACTAAACACGGGTCCTCTAGTATTTGTTATAGTCTAGCTAAATTTCGGAATACCAACATCCCAAATCAAATATGCTACTAGACTAGAAATGACATTGTAGACCTGTTGGAACCATGAAAACACCAAATCAAGATCATCTTAACCAAATGTTGACCAAAGTCAACTCTTAAGTTAGAAATTTCAAAATTTCCATCCAACAACTCAAAACTCGTCCGAATTTTTTTGGGACCCAAACCAAAAACCCAACCAACCCAAAATCACCTTCCGAAGATGATAGAACTATCAAAATTCTATTTCAAGCTCGTCTTCTAGAAAAACCCTTAGCTGAGTAAGTTGAGTGACTTTGAAGTTATAAAAGAAAGTTGAGTGACTTTCTGTGAAAAAAACTATTAGTTGAATGGCCATCTAAGATATGATGTACAACCTGTATAATCCATCTGCTCCCTTATTAAATTTTCCTCTCAACTCCGGGAGGAACTAAATCATGCAGCAAAGAATTAGCTTATAGAGGGTGGCTTTCCTTTTGCAGGATATTCAATTGAATCCTAGTATTGCAAAATGCATATTTTTATAACAGTGTCACTCGAGTGTCTTTCATTTTCCATCAAATTAAGAAAAGCATTTTGTTGTCTCTTCTATTTCCAAAGCAGCTTCATACTATCCGGCTTCAAACCTCTCTTCTTTATAAGATCCCCGACATCTACTAGTAACTCCTCAAGCCTTCTCAATGTTTCACCTCCTTCTGCAACTTTGCCAAATACTGCCTGCTTGAGGTGCATGTCAAGAGAGCTTTGAAATTATAAGGAATCATCTTTCCTCCAAATTGAAAGGAATACCACATGTTTTACCTCACTATATTCACCAACATATTAGACACTACAAAAAAATGCTTAATTTGTGACGGTTAACTTGTGTGAGTTTTTAGAAATCCCACTCATAATTCATTTTGTGACGTTTTATTTTGACCCCCACAATATAAAACTTTTTGTGATGGTTTTATTAAGGAGGTTAGAAAATCGCCACAATTTAATATTGTTTGTGGCGATTATCGACCCCCAAAAATTTATTAAATTTGTTATATATATATTTGATATTGGAAGATAATTTCATCATATACACACACCATTCTCCTTATTCATGTTAACTTTTATTTTTTTGATCCTCTATTTCTTTTATCTATTAAAATACTTTTTGAATTTCTTTTTTTATTTTGTAGATG
>JAJOOR010025506.1:0-10294 GCA_036250505.1 Solanum acaule | reverse complement strand
CACTATCCAGCTCAAAAACAGGTTTCGTCACTTACATCCGAAAGGAATGCCATATCCTATCGATTCATATTCAACAAAGCTTCTAATGTATCAAGAAGAGGCACCTAAGTCTACCAAGTCAACACATCACATTATAAAGATCCTTCACATTCCATCATCATCACATATGAACAATAATAGAGGACACACTTTCAATCACAATACAATAACACTTTAAACAAGATCACATGAACACCTTTATATTCACAACATGATTGCCTTTACTTCATTTGATTCTCATTCAAGTCCTTCACATCCCATTCACATATATGATATCATGTCAACACAAAGTCATAGGCTCTTGCTTAACCTATCATTTTCCGAGTCATTACACCTGGCTTACTACTCAGCGGAAGACTTACATCAACATTAAATGAACTCAAAAGATAAAGTCATGTAATAAACTCAGAATGTTGTAAAGGAACATTCAACTAGCCAAAAAGGAAACTCAAGTCTTTAAACATTTATAACTAAAAATGGAAGAGAATCATGTACTACTGTCTATCTATCTATGAAGCCTCTTGTAGCGACCCTTTCGGAGGGATACTACCACTTAACGAGAAACCTAATTTAATACTTGCGACATTTAAAAGAGATTAACGAAGGGCATATTGATTTTAATCTAGTAGAGGAATTAGGTTCATAACGAATAATTTAGTTAGGAATATACATCTTGCCCATTTAAACATTTATTTGATATTAAAATTGACATGGCGCGAAATTAACTTATGACAGAAAAACCCTCCCAGAATAATTTAAGCAAATAACTGACGAGCTTTTCATCCATAAATTATCCTCACACTTAAGGATGGGATAACAAGAATATTACCAACTTTTGAGTACCGAAATCAGCCGGTTCATGCTTCACACAAACATTCAAAACTAATAGTAAATTTCGTATATTACAAGACTTGGGTTTACACACCCCAAAAGAACAAAACATATAGACATACTTATATTACAACCCATGGTGACATGATCAAATTAGTCCTCAAAAGTTCATGTAAATATACAACACATATATCATGTACAAGTCCCAAGGTTTATACAAAATATAGATGCCTATATGCAAATGTGATCTTCCTTAAGGCTCTCAAAATCTCCATCTCCAATGGCCAGCTTTATGCATCCTCTCGAATATTCCCTACGATAGAAACAACTATCGCTAAGCATATAGCTTAGTGGTGCAAAAACTATAGGTTCGGAGCCCTCAGATTCACCAAGTTACCTTTCTCAAGTCATGGGCAGCATAATTGAACATAATAAATAAATCAAGTAAACAGTATATAAAGAGTATCAAGTTCGATATTTAAAGATCCAAATGTCAAGAATGCTCATAGCATAATTTTCGAAGTGATTCAACAACAAGGCTCACCAAATATATACATCATGTCGTCACACCAAGCACAAACAGGTATCAGGAAGGACTGACGCCCTGTATCAAGAAGGGTCAAAGCCCAATAATCAAGAGAACCAAGAACCATATTAAAAATGTCTTTCTAGTTCGTACTTAAAATGGACAACTTCCGTATTAAAGACGAACTAAAAATCAAGAGTCAAGATGACAAATGATCCGAATCAAGAGGCATGCCAATAGTGACAAAGTCACATCCACAAGAAGGACAAGGTCCCAACAAGAGTACCAAGTGATCAAACAATCCGTACAAGTGGGCGAGTTACACAAGTGTTTTTAATGTCTTAAAGGATACCAACACGACAATGCAAAGTGACAAGGGGTAACCAAGGTACCAAGATCAACTTTCAGATATACCAGTAGTTAAAAGAGTGCAAGTAAAAGTTTATAAACAAACCTCAATGCTTTATAGCAAAGAAACAGTCCAACACAACTTCGTGAATTCAGACCGTAGACCAACCAACGTTTCAAGGTCCTCAACTTGTTCACGAGTATATACAACCTTAAAAATACAATTAAATAACTTCTTTAATTCCTAGAAGCTCAATAATGTTGATGTAAAACAAGATTATCATCACAAGTAAGCTTAGCCTGTACAAATACGACTATGCTCCCAAAACAGTAATTCTGGCCAGCCTAGTACCTCATGTCGCAACTTAGATTTGAAAAGGAAAACGGCAAAACTAGACTTTATAACCTTCATGAAAGATGTAGATACATCTCTTAGGGTTTCAAACAAACAAGAATCACCGCAAAATATATTTTGTATAAAAGGATATATTCAAAACACTAACAGTTGTTCATACATGATTTGTAATTTCAAAATCTGGACAGAACTTGTCCTATGTTACGTCCCATATTGCAAATTAATAACAGCGAAATTAGAGTTTTACATAAACATAAGAGTTGTAGGTCTACAAAATAGCTTTCCAAATCATATTTATTCACTGTAAAATAAGTTCTAGAGAAAGAGATATGCATAAAATACCAAACACTATCCAGCTGAGAAACAGATTTCGTCGCTTACCAAAAAGAAGTGTGTGTCTTGAATTCCAGCCAAAAGGGCCAAGTTTTTCTCTTGTGATTTTGAAGAACAACTTGTTAGATAATGTTCTAAGGTTCTTATACTTCAAGTGAGATGAATTTTACTAGAAGAGGTGTCAAAATACAGTCTCAAAAGTGAGGCTAGTCACATGTACAACTGTCACTAAAAGGGCTGCCCAAATAAAAGTAGGCTGTCGAAAAAGCATACATATAGGTATATATGTATCTACCTAATACCAACACTTTCAATTTATATGTAATTCTAATTAGAAAATTACGTAAATACCCCCATACAATACCTTAAATTATGATCACAATTATGTTAAGCAAGGTTGCAAATATCACAAAATTTCAAGTTCCTAAAATGAGAATAAAACATATTCTAGTAATTATGCAATGGTGTATCGACATGCGAATGTTGGTCTAGTATTCAGGGTGTTACACCTCTAATACTATGAGGGAAGTCGAGACAAGAGCCTCGATCATCCTAATAAAACTGAATAATAAAACATAATAAAGGGGTCCTCCGGAAGCAAGGAGGCTCACCAAATGACTCTAGAACTCGAATTGATCAACGGAGAGTTGGATGCTGATCATGGTTACCTATATCTGCATCATAAAAAATGCAAGCCAAATGGCGTCAGTACATGGAATGTACGAGCATGTGAGAGGAATTCTAAAACATGACATAAGCTTGAAATTGGAACTGAAGAAACACTTACCTCATCTCAACTCAACTTCATTTCAATATAAATCAATAGAAATAATGCACTATAAAGAAAAGCTTTAAAACAGTAGTTGACAACTCACTGTATTAGAAAATAGAATATAAACTCTGTTTGTATGCAAAAATACAAAATAAACTGTTGGGATATTCTCTAACCGACAACCACCACTATGAGCTATGTGATAGTACAATGTCTAGCCCATGCTGCCAGAACTCTCCTATACTTTGCCGGGTTATAGAACCTACTAATTAAGTGGATCCACTAATCTATGCTAAAAAGCATAAGGAATCATCTAAAAAGTATGACCCTTTCTACCCACGTTGGCTACATGGTTTATGAGGGCTGTGAGTTGTATGAACTCTCCCCTATATCAGTGCTCAATACTACTCCCAAAATATACTTAGCTCATTATGTTTTAAATAAAACATTCCTCTTTCTATGGTTTGAGATTATTACTTAAAAATCTTTCTCTAAAAGGAGACAATACTAAAAAAAATTCATGAACTCTTTGGAAAGTGGTGTTTCCTCTCATCTTAAATGTAGAAAACATTTGCTCTTGGAAATACTTAGTTCCCATATATTATTTTAAATAAAATGAATTTAGCTTTACTCTTCCTCAACTCAGTGCTCAAGTCATGTAATCAAGTTTAGAAGATTTGTAAAAAACTTCTTAAAATGACTCGAAGAATGACTCTTAACTCTTCCTTGAATTTGAATTATGGATTCAAGAGTTATAATCTCATGTTATGGAGGATCTCTTAATTTTTAGACGTACCTTAGAGTGTAGAAATCAATTAGAAAACATAGGTAGGATTTGAAGGAACTCATGCTAAAAGAAAGACGAAAGAGTAGAGGACATGGTGACCCTGGTGTACTGAGTGGCGTAGGGCGCCAGACCCTAAACTATAGAAGGAAGGTTGGGGCGCACTGAGTGGAGCGGCGTCCCATGAGACAAACCACAAACCCTTTTCTTTGGCACACTGTTGGTGCAACCCAGAATTTCCGACGAATTTTCTTACTCGTTTTTCAACCCTAATTCGCCTAGAATCGAATGGTTTCTTCCCTAATCACTTAGATTCAAATACCCAACATTAGTATACGTTAATCCACTTGAAACTACCCTCAATATAGTTTAAATTATTTCAAGAAATCATCAACCCATCCTAATTCAAGAACAGAAAACAATACTTTCAAGAAACTAATCAAGAACTCGAATTCTTAAACTTCAAGAACGAAACTTCACTGAAAATAACATGATTGGCATATAGGTGAATGAACCAAACACTATGAGAACTCACATACCTCTTAGGGATTAACCCTTGGCAAAAATCCGCAAGAAAAACCTCAAGAACTTGAAGAACGCTTGGATCTTCTCCTCTTTTCTTCTTTTATTCAACTCGTCTCAAAATCCTAGCGTATTTTATTTGTAAAACTAAACCAAATAAGTTTAGACCCCTAAATATTTCCAAATTTAGTTTTAATCTGATTGGGTAAGAAAAAGACCAAAATACCCCTCTTAAATCCGGTAACTTTGTTTAACTAGACAACCTGACTTCAAATAGTCATATCCCCCTCATACGAGCTCAAAAATAAGAAAACTCGGTGGCGTTGGAATGAGGATTCCAAGATCTTTCATTTGATATCTTATGGGCCACCTAACTCATCCTGTACTAAAAGTTATGGTCATTTGAAATTGACCCAAAACTCGTACTTAGCATGACTTGCCAAAATTTCCAAATTTACTCTTTCCAAAAATAGTTCTTTCTAATTCTAGCTCTTTCAAATACCGAGGTGTTATAGTTGAGTTGTTACAGAAGGAAAAAGACTTACTCATTTATTTTATCCAAAAGTCATATATGGTAAAACACAAAACACATAAGGTTTAAGCCTGCTCATATCAGGACAAACCATCCACATTGGAGTTCGATTGAGAGCATAATGATGAAGAATGTTACATGTAGCTAATATCAGATGTACAAACGAACAAAAACACATGTACTTACGATTAAAAATATTGTCTTGAAGAAACACATACTCCTAACTGGCTTAAGTGAACATGTATGACTTAAAATATACGTCCGTATTAAAAGGAGGGAGGACTGGAAGATGAAAGGTGAAAGAGTTATTTCTTTTGTTTCATAAGGGCGCTGACAGAGGCATATCTTAATAACTTCCCTTTCAGTATACCAAATAGAGGAATTGAAGGTCGGTGCTCCACGTAGGAGAAATAAATCACCGAACTTGACTCTTAGTGACCCTTCCTCCTTTCCTTCGAAGGAACCAAGCGTAATATAAGTGTTTGAATGAGGAACACAATGTCAACAGGTCTCAAGACACAGAGAATAGATAAAAAATTTTCACTATTACCCTAGGTAATTACTGCTTGTTCTGGAAAACATGCTGTTGACACCCAATTTTGGCTTAACATTTTTAAAATTCGTAACTTTTAAGTTTTATTTATCTAATGGTTTAAAATATTTTTTTTATAATTTTAAATAAGATTATCGATAACTATCCTTATTTATCAAAATTTAGGGTTTTTTATCAGTTAACTTTAAAATTACATTTTTACATGTCATTAGTTACGTTCATTATATTTATTTTTATTCATTTTATTTGTTACATTTGTTAATATTGATATTTTGCATAATCTAAAAAATCATTCAAATATAGATATTTTACTTGATCGATAATTTTGGGCCACAATCACAAACCCAAAAATTGAGCCCATTTAACAATTATTTCCTATATAAGTTTTGGTTAGATTAAAAAATAGGGAGTGGTGAAAATATTTTTAGGTTAGGATTTCAGATTTTTATTGAAAAGGGGTTTCACTTTTCACTATTTTCCAGTCACCACCACCCCAAAATCCGGCGAAGCTCCGGCAATACAAAACCCCGACCCAAAAAACCCCAAGCTTCCGTCCACTCTCTCTTTTGTTTGTTATTTGCTGCCAGCGGCGATAACATACCAATCCCCACTCACCACTGTCCAAAGCCACCAGAAACCCAAAACCTCATCGGGGAAGACAACCAACACCACAAAGCTCTACCAGAAACCATCTCCAAACACCCACCCGAAACCCCAACGTTCGTCCCCTTCCCTTTTCCCATTTCTTTTTCTGGTGAAATCGTCTGAAAGCAGCCAACAATCAGACCCAAACGACCTTTTTCGAGTCCAACTGCTCCACCGTCAAGCTCAAAGCTCGCGAATACCAGCTGCAACTCCGGCGAGGAGTTCCAAACTCCAATGAGTCGGAGCAAAGAAGAAGAAAACGTCGTCAGTCCCCTTTCCTCTTCCCCTTCACGATTTCTTTCTTATTTTTGTAGATTCTCCGGCGAACCATCGGAAATAACCTATTCACCCTTCTTCTTCCGGTCACTTATTAAGATCAAATCTGACTAGATTCATGATTTTCCGGCGATGCAGCAGCTCCACAACGTCCGACAATGGCAGAAAAAAGACTTAACAGTGAGTTCAAGCTCCGGTAATTTCATTTTTTATATTTCTAGTTCAATTTTTCCATTTGATTCCATGTTATTACATCTTCATTGTTTATTATTTGAATTTGTTAGATGGGTATTGATATTTTGGATACTATTTTCCAGTGTATATGTATATATATTGTTCTTAGTGTTACTGTTTGTAGCACATTATATTTTATTATATTTTATCACTATTGTTTGTTCCATTCTTGATAATACACCGATAACATGATACTTATTTACCGTTATTTGTATTATTTTTTTTTTACTCCATTAGTATTATATTATTTATTATTTGTTTGTTTGGGTATTGTTATTCTTTAGTTTTAATTGTTGTTACTCTATTTTTGTTTATTAAAATATATGGTTGTTTTCTTATAATTGTTTAAGATGGTTATGGATTTATTGTGTTTGTGTTGTTTCCACTAATTTTTATTTTTATATTTCTGGTACTTTAAGTCTTGGCTGACTTGCACATTATTTTGTTATTATTATTATTATTGTTATTATTATTATTATTGTTGTTGTTGTTTGAGTTATTATCATTATCGTTACTTATATTATTCATTCTTGTTTAGTTAACCTTTAAATTAGAATTAGCTGTTGTTTGTCATTTTCACTATTGTTTGTGTATATATTTTCAGATTTGTAAGATGATTCTGTTAGTTTATTGTGTTAGTGGTATTTTTAAGTTGATTTCATATATTTCATGGTGTCTTTATTTTATGTAGTTATTTTTTTTATATTTTTTTTTTGTTGCTTTACTTACTTTCAATCGTGTATGTGGCTTTAATTATGTTAGTACAATTTTGTTATTTGGATGTTACACATCATTTTGTCTTTTAGTAGTTTGAGTGATTTTTGGTGCTTTAATGTTAAAATTGACCAATGAAAAAATTTCTGCGTCGATTTTCGAGGCCTTCACATTATAAAAGATGGAAATTTAGTTTAAGTTCATATTTGTTACAAGTTGAAATTGGTCAATGAAAAAATCTTTCCGTCAATTTTCGAGGCCTTCCCATTTTAAAGGACGGAAATTTAGTTTAAATTTATACATGTTGAATGTTAAAATTGGCCGATGAAAAAATTACGGTCGATTTCTAAGGCCTTCCATGTTAATAAGACGGATTTTTATTTTAAGTTGTTATTTCTTTCATTTATTTTTATTTATATATATTTAGTACTAACACTTTTACTAGGTGTCTTTATAGGTATTCCGAAGTCGCTTCTCATCAAAGCCATTCGAATAAAGTTCGAATACTATGCTCATTATTATATATATTATTGACGATAGGCAAATATTAGGTCGTTTCTCATATTACTTGTTTACTTTATTACTTGTGTATATTGCATGTTTGTTATATTTGTATATTATTTTTACCTCCTCCTCAATTTGAAAAAATGAATTCAGTCGGAACCCACAGTTGTGGATTTTGAAGAATGCCTAACACCTTCCCTTCGAAATAATTTGAACCTATTACCTAGAATCTCTTGGTTTCATAAATCATTTAATTGGTTTCCTAGTTTTTCTAAAATTAGGTGGCGATTCCTTTAAAATTCATTTATTCTTAAATTTTTTTTAAAATCAACTTGATTGATTTTTTTTTGAGTCACCGCGACATTTCACCCGATTTAAATAGAGTAGGGATGTAAACAAAATTGCGACTCCGCTGGGGACATAGAGTTTCTAAACATTATGAGTTCATCTTTTCAAATTGAGGAGACTTTTATTTTATTGTGTTATATCTTGTACCTTCTATATTTTGTTGATTATTTGTATATTGTATTTATTGTTTATTAATTATTTATTTAATTGTATATATATTTTCATTGCATTTTATGGCATAATTTCCGCCAAATGGCAATAGACTGCATTAGGACAAAGGAGGTTACGTGGCTTTCCACGGCTGCCCTTCAGAAAAGCACCTTCGAATTCTTTTGAAGTGATAAACATATAGTTGGCTTGTGGTCATCCAACGTCGTTTATTATACTTCACCCTGTTATTTGTCCGACTCAGGTAATCGGGTCTTGTTAAAACCACTATTAGTCAACTAGTGTAGAGCTGAACCAAAACCTCATATTTAGCGCATTTGCTTGAGATGACACAACACTCAAGGCACATTTGTATAAGACATGCATTCATTGTTTGTATGTTATGTGATATACCTGTTTTACGTGAATATGTTGTATGATAGTCTATCATTTCAAAGTTTTTTTAAGAGCTTCATAGACATAAATATCTAGTCACTATCAAGTCACTTTTACCTTTTAAGTTATTTTTGAAAGCTTGAAGGTTATTGCTCGTCCGGAGCGACAAGGGACAAGAGAACTAGCGGAAAATGAGTCTTTGAATTTCACAAGACAATAATAACCCATCGAAAAGATAAATCAGAGGAGTCTTTGACTATAAAGGCCCACTCATTTATTTTTTATTTTTTGCATGTTAGTCTTGCTTTCACACATTTCTCATATTTTTGCAGGAAAACCATTCCCGACAACAGTCGGGGATGGTCATAACAATGTCTGGTTCTTGTGAATAATTGGAAGACACAGTTTCAAGAAACATCCAAAAAAAATACAACAAATGGTTACTGTAAAAAAATAAAAATGGGAGGCCACATTCAACAGACAGTACAAAAGTCAACAGTTAAGAGGATACAAGGAATCTGTCACAACCCGAAAGCATCCCCAAGTCGTAACATGCGTATTCGACCTCTCGGAGGTCTCATACAAGCCCTTAGCATTCATCACATTAGATATGTAAAATAGTGCGAAATTAAAAACTCTTTAAATAAAATCCCATAAGATTGAAAGGTCACTTTTAAAAACATCATTCAAAAGTACACAAGCGGAATACTAAGTCTCTTAGCCATCTTAGACATAAACGTGAAAACATACTAGGGACACGGCCCTTTACAATCAAAAGAAGTCTATTAAGTCTATTACAAGAACTTTATCATAAAACTAGAATAGAAAAGTCTTGTCCTCGACATATGAGGACATACCACAAGATCTTGGAAGAACTTCAAGTTCCAAGCTTACTATAGAACCCGCTCACTTTCCGGAACCTACACTTGTAGAAAATAGAGAAATATGAAATTAGCACAATTAAGTACTAAATATGATGACCATGCAGGAAAATATGCAACGGACACTTACAAGAAATGCATGCTTTTATATCATTTTGATAAAACCTTCACTTCACAAGTATAAGAGACATAATACAAGTCAATGTTCACATATAAAACCATAGCCAACTGTATACATACTCAACATATATTCATATACAACTCATGCTTAACTTTAAAGGAACACATGTCATTTCATTACCATAGGACCTCTACCTAATATAACCTTAAGGCACACGTGAGTAAGACAAGAAGTGACCGCCCATACAATCTCTTCAAGCACACTTAAGAGTTCCTCAAGATTACCTTAGATAAGGACATTTCCTTTACAACATAACCTCAATAGGCCAACATTCTTTAAGAAACCATTTAGGAGACATTCAAGCACATAAAGGGACTTTCATATAATAGTCGTTAGACTTAGGGAACTCACTTTAGTATCTTCAAAGCCTACT
>JAJOOR010025505.1:0-13262 GCA_036250505.1 Solanum acaule | reverse complement strand
GCCCCCCCCCCCCCCCCCCATTCAGTTGAGTTTGTAAGATGAAGCTGTAACAGCCCGTATTATGCATATGCTTGTTCTGTTCTTGTGATACTTGACATAGCCTTATAGTATATGTGAGGGACCATGTTTCTTATATGATTAGTGTTGGTTTAAACTAGCTCGGAAGGTGATGTGGTGCCTTGCACGTTGCAGCATGTGTACTGCAAGTTATAACTCCAACGAAAATATTTAAACACGAGACGGAAAGGTGGTAATTGAGCTTAAAGTTGAAAGTTAAGTGCTAAGTTAAAGAAAAAGAGATTAATAATTAGAAAATGGATTAAAATAGGTGAGCTGCTTGCTTGACTTAACTAAGCTAGTTGGTGACAAGTAGGTGAATCACCTACTTTGACTTATTGACCAGTCCAAAGAACAAAATAGGTGATGCACCTACTTGAACTACATGGATATAGTTAAAAAGGCCAGGGTTTATAGATCAGATTTGGGCCTATGCTAATGGACTCACTTGAGGACGAAACTATGTTAAATAAAACAAAATGAAATGAAATCTCAGCAGTCAAATCTGTCAAGGCCCAATATTTAAGCCCAAGTGAAAGCAAGTAAGTGAATCACCTAGTTTGACCTTTTGAGCTGTTTGGTGTACATAAGCAGGTGCATCACCTACTTGACCAATTAGTGGCTGAAAATGAAGCTTTCTAGTGGATATTCTTAAAGGTGAAGAAAGCTCAATATAAAGATATATTGGCTTCTATTCTCATTCATTTTAACACACATTATTGAGGATTAACTCCACCTCTTTCTCTCTCTTTTCTCTTAAGGATTAAACGGCAGCCTTAAATTTCTTCTAGGGTTCTTGAAGAAACCCTCATCTCTGAAAGACAAAGTAAGTGAAAACACTTATGGATTTAGCTTAATTCTCCCATGTATGATTAGGAAAACAAGTTATTCATGCTCAAGTATAGGTGTAAAGGCATAATATTTCCAGAAGCTACTGCTCACTTCCTTGGTTATTAAGATACTTTTATCTTCTTCTTTGGTTTAAGTGTGAAGGGAAGTTGAAGTTCTAGAGGAATTCAAGTTATAAGGAGAAGTTGCAGAAATTGAGATTAAAACCTGAAAGGGGAGGCTGAATCGTGATAGTTGTATTGATTAGAGGATAAGGTATGTAAGGCTATTCGATTCAATATTCTTCGGCATGAAATCTAGTACTTGAGATTAATATCAACAAGTGAATTTCCTAAATTCTATTCCTAGTAAAGGAAACATAGTGGCAGTGTATGATCTCCAAATAGCTAACAATATTTCCCACTCTCCTTAGTGTATAGTATTACTTCATTATATGTTCACTACTCTATACTTGTGTAATTATCCTCCTACTCCTAGTATAGAAATGGTATTTGCAAAAGCAAGTTTGGTGAATCCTCCTCTTAGTCAGTTGAAGTCAATTGTGTCATTTAAGCTCACAAGTAATGCATTGATGTTACATAGCTCCTTATGTCATTTGTTACTGCCTTGAAGTATTATTTTCATGTCTTCTACTACTGCCATAATCCCAAATATAAAAAATGATTATGACCACCAAAACAACAATCTCAAAGATTAAAGAATCTAAGTAAAACAATCTGTATTATTAAGGGTGGTAGCTCAGGGGCGAAAGCCTAGCATGGGCCGATCCCAATTTGTATAATTATGAGGACCGCATCCCAGGGGTTAAAATGCCTAGCATGAGTCATCCTCTTCTACCACTGATCAGTTGGTCATTCGTATCAAATGTCTTGTAAAGATCATAACACACAAAAAGGTAAAGACAAGAATGTAACATACATGATACCACAAGAGTTATCCAAGGTGGTCTTCTGTTTTGATTTATGCACACATATATTGATACTTGGTTTCATTGAACTCTTATTTAGATATATTATTGCCTTACCTATTCAGTACATTTTGTCGTACTGACGTCCCTCGCGGAGGACGCTGCATTTTATGCGGCACAGGTACTTTAGCTAGTAGACCCCCTCAGTAGGAGCACACGACACTCAGCTACTTTCGATGAGCTCCAGATTGATTTGGAGCTTTACTGAGCCCTTGGTAGATTCATTTTGGTATTGTATCGTAGTTAAGGGTAAGGCGGGGTCTATCCCGACCTACTCTAAGGTTTTCTATCTTTTAGAGGCTTTGTAGACTTATGTATATGCTTCAATTGTGTCTTAACAAGTTGTGGCCTCAACGGCCAAGTATTGTATATAAGTTTTGGGTCTACTTATGTTGGTTCATATCGTGCATCCTATGTGAACTTGTCACAAGATTGTCATAGTTATATACATAGTAGGCACAAGTTACATGTTGGTTCTCTCGAGCCTTTAGGGCATCGGGTGCCTGTTCGTCTTAATGGGATTTGAGGCGTGACAAAAGTGGTATCAGAGCAGGTCATCCTAGGGAGTCTACAAAGCCGTGTCTGTGTAGAGTCTTGCTTGTGGATGTGTTTTGCACCACATTTATAAACAGGAGGCTACGGGACTTGTAGGAGTTGTCTCTTTTCTTTCATTTCTTAGACCGTGCGATAGAACCAAAGTTGTAGGTAAATCATATTTAACTTCTGAATTGCTTTTATTATAGCAAAGAAGCTGGTTACGAGAAGGATTAAAAGTACAGGTAAGCGAGTAGATGTGGCTGCCCAAGAACGAACCAGCTAACTGACCCAATCAAGTTGTTCAAAGTGAGGCTCAAGATGAGTCTCTTTCACAGACTTCCGCGACCCCTCCATCTCCAGAAGATCTAAGGAGGGAAGCTGCAACTCAAGATCCCACTATTAATGCTACCGAGCAAGATTTGAGGAATGCAGTCCAATTATTGACTCGTATAGTTGCTGGCCACGGCCAAAGGCAAGAAGGTCCAGTTGCAGGTACTAGTGGTGTAGATAGAGCAGCTGGCACGCGGATACGTGACTTCCTTAAGTTGGACCCTCCATCATTCACGGGTCAGATCCTAATGAGGATCCACAAGATTTTATAGATCAAATCCAATGCACTTTGGATGTTATGCATGTAAGTGGTAAAGAAGCTCTTGAGCTAGCAGCATATAGATTAAAGGGTGTGGCTATATTGTGGTATGAAGCTCGGAAGTAATCTAGGGGAACAGATGCACCTTCAGCTACGTGGAAAGAGTTCATAAAGGCATTCCTTGACCATTATCTGCCATTGGAGATCCGAGAGGCCCTCGCGGATCAGTTCTTAAATCTCCACCAGGGAAATATGACTGTGAGAGAGTACAGTGTCAAATTTAATTCCTTGGCCAGGTACGCTCCTAATGTAGTAACTACTATGGAGGATAGAGTTCATCGATATGTGGATAGATTAGATTCATAACTGGTTAGAGACTGTACCATTGCTTCGTTGAATAAAGATATGGATATAGCAAGGATGCAAGCTTTTGCGCAAACGTTGGAGGATCAAAGGCAAAGAAGAAGGACACAAGAGTCGAAAATAGGGCATTCTTAGAGGCCAGATCCATGGGGCAGTTTACACCATCCCAAGGTGAGTTTAGGCCTCTGTTCTTTAACAGACCGCCTAGGCCATCATCTTCCTACTCTGCAGCTAGTGCTCACCTCGATTTCAGGAATCTAAGGGCAATCAGTTTGGGCAAAGAGGTGAAAGCCAAGGTTCACGAACAGCGGGGTTCCAAGAGCAGGGAAGTATGAGCCAATCAAGACCTCCTCGACATTCTTGTAAACAATGTGGAATGAATAATCTAGGTGCATGTGGGTTTAGGACAGATGTTTTGTTTTTGGTATGGTACACCGGGTCATCTGATGAGAAATTGTCCTCATAGGGGTGTGGGTGGTGTGGCACAACCTACTAGATCAGTTGTTTTATCATCATCATCAGCACCTTTTTTGGGTAGGGGACTGCCTACTGGTCGTGGTAGAGGATTCAGGGGAGCAGCTAGTTCTAGTGGAATTCAAAATCGCACTTATGCCCTAGGGGATTGATAAAATTTAGAAGCCTCGCCGGATGTGGTTACAGGTACATTGTCCATCTTTTCACATATTGTATATGCATTAATTGATCCGGGGTCTACACTATCATATGTTACTGCATTGATTGATGAAAAGTTCAAAAGAACACCAGAATTATTAGTGAAGCCATTTGAAGTGTCTACACCGATTAGTGAGTCTATTATAGCTAGAAGGGTTTATCATAATTGCATTGTAACTGTTTGAGATCGTGAAACATTATCTGACCTTGTTGAGCTAGAAATGGTAGATTTTGATGTTATAATGGGTATGGATTGGTTAGCTTATTGTTATGCCATGGTAGATTGTCGAACAAAGATGGTGCATTTCCATTTTCCAAAAGAGGCAGTCCTTGAATGGAAATGTAATATTGGGGCACCAAGAGGTAAATTTATTTCTTATCTTAAGGCAAAGAAGATGATTTCCACAGGATACATATGTCATCCAGTGAGAGTGAAAAATATAGATGCGGAGCCACCAACTCTTCAGTTTCCTGATGTATTTCCTGAATATCTTCCAGGTTTGCCTCCAGAACGAGAAATATAGGTTGGTATTGATGTGATCCTAGATACTCAACCTATCTCCATTCCTCCGTATAGAATGCCCCCGGTAGAATTACGGGAGTTGAAGGAGCATTAAAAAGACTTATTAGAAAAAGGATTCATAAGGCCTAGTATGTCCCCATGGGGAGCACCAGTTTTATTTGTACGCAAGAAAGATGGCTCGTTAAGAATGTGTATCGACTACCGGAAGTTGAATAAGGTAACGATTAAGAACAAATATCCCCTCCCTATAATTGATGATTTGTTTGATCAGTTACAAGGTTCTAGGTGTATTTCAAAGATCGACTTGAGGTCGGGTTATCACCAAGTAAGGGTCAAAGACAAAGATATTCCCAAGACAACTTTTCGGACTCGGTATGGTCATTTTGAGTTTTTAGTCATGTCATTCGGGCTAACAAATGCACCAGCAGCTTTAATGGATTTGATGAATAGGGTGTTCAAGCCATTTCTAGATGTGTTCGTGATAGTATTCATAGATGACATTTTGGTGTATTCAAGATCAGAAGATGACCATGCTAATCACCTGCTGCAGGTTTTACAAATTCTTCGTGATCGTAAGTTGTATGCAAAGTTCGCGAAATGTGAGTTCTGGTCGAAATCTGTGGCAGTCTTAGGTCATATTGTATCCGATGAAGGAATAAGGGTTGATAACCAGAAGATAGAAGCAGTGAAAAACTGGCCAAGACCTACAACGCCTACGGAGATCCGTAGTTTTCTTGGATTGGCAGGTTATTATAGAAGGTTCGTTGAAAGATTCTCTTCCACTGTTGCACCCTTAACAAGGCTAACACACAAAGAAACTAAGTTTTAGTGGAGTGATGAATGTGAAGCTTCCAAGAACTGAAGAATAAATTAACTTTTACACCTGTATTGGTACTTCCAGAAGGCACGGAAGGCTATGCAGCGTATTGTGATGCTTCGGGAGTGGGCTTAGGTTGTGTATTGATGCATCATGGTAAAGGAATAGCTTATGGCTCAAGGCAGTTGCGGCCACATGAGAAAAATTATTCAACCCATGATTTAGAGCTAGCAGCAGTTGTCTTTGCTTTGAAGATATGGCGCCACTACTTGTATGGAGTTCATGTTGATGTATACACTGATCACAAGAGTTTGCAATATATCTTTTAGTAGAAGGACCTAAATCTGAGGCAGCGAAGATGGCTGGAGCTATTAAAAGATTGTGACATTGATATCTTGTATCATCTCGGGAAAACAAATGTAGTAGCTGATGCAGTGGAAAGACAAGGAATAACTAAGGATCTATGTCAACTAGCTAGCTTGGGGGTTCGCTTTCTTGAATCTCCAGATGAAGGGATTATTGTGCAAAATGCGACAGAATCCTCATTAGTAGTGGAAGTGAAAGAGAAGCAGTACCTTGATCCTATTCTATTAATATTAGCTAAAGGAGAATGTACAACAGGGTATGACAAAGGTATTTGAGCTTATGCAAGAAGGAGTACTTCGATGTCAAAATAGATTGTGTGTACCTAATGTAGATGAATTAAGAAACAGGATTATGATGGAAGCACATCATTCGAGATATTCTGTCCATCCGGGGTCAACTAAAATGTATCATCACTTGAAAAAATTGTATTGGTGGGGGGACATGAAGAAGAACATTGCAAAATTCGTGGCTCAATGTCCAAATTGTCAACAAGTAAAAGTAGAGCACCAAAAGCTCGGAGGTTATATGCAGTGTATAGAACTTCCAATTTAGAAGTGGGACATGATCAACATGGATTTTGTCACTGGTTTGCCTTGCTCATTTTGGAAGTTTGACTCCATATGGGTAATAGTTGACAGACTCACCAAATCAGCACACTTCTTGCCGGTGAAGACTACTTATACAGCTGAAGAGTATGCAAGGTTGTATATTAAAGAGATAGTTCGACTACATGGAGTGCCAATCTCTATAATATCTGATAGAGGAGCTCAGTTCTATGCAAATTTTTGGAAGTCATTTCAGAAAAGTTTGGGAACACAAGTGAATTTAAGTACAGCCTTTCACCCCCAAACAGACGGTCAGGCAGAGCGTACAATTCAAACACGGGAAGATATGCTGCGAGCTTGTGTATTAGACTTCAAGGGTAGCTGGGATGATAATCTACCTCTTATTGAATTCTCTTATAACAATAGCTACCATTCAAGTATTAAAATGGCACCTTATGAAGCTTTATATGGTAGAAAATATAGATCCCCAATTGGCTGGTTTGAAACAAGTGAAACTGCCTTATTTGGGCCAGACCTTGTTCATCAAGCTATGGAAAAAGTCAAGGTGATACAACAGCGGCTAGAAATAGCTCAAAATCGACATAAATCATATGCGGATGTTAGAAGGAGAGGACTAGAATTTTCCATAGGGGATTGGGTGTTCTTGAAGGTGTCATCGATGAAAGGGGTAATGAGGTTTGGTAAAAAGAGAAAGTTGAGTCCACGCTACATAGGGCCATATAAGATTATCCGAAGAATTGGCCAAGTTGCGTATGAGTTAGAGCTACCTCAAGAACTTTCAACCGTTCATCCGGTTTTTCATGTCTCAATGCTTCGAAAATGCATAGGTGACCCATCTCGTATTACTCCTATTGAAGATGTACAAGTTACGAGAGATCTCACTTATGAAGAAGTACCCATTGCTATTCTGGATCGACAAGTTAGGAAGCTAAGGAATAAAAAAGTAGCTTCTGTAAAAGTATTATGGAGGAACCAGCAAGTAGAAGAAGTTACATGGGAAGCGGAGAAAGCAATGAAATTGAAGTTTCCTCATCTCTTCCAGACCAATGAGAAAGATGAAAATGTTGAGTTGAGGCTACAAGTAAGTATAAGTCTATATGTTTAATGTGAGTAATAGTAATACTTAGGCTTGAACTTGTTTGGGCTGGATAACCATGCTAACATTCGAGGATTAATGTTTTAAGAGGGAAAGGATGTAATAGCCCGTATTATGCATATGCTTGTTCTGTTCTTGTGATACTTGACATACCCTTATAGTATAGGTGAGGGACCATGTTTCTTATATGATTAGTGTTGGTTTAAACTAGATCGGAAGGTGATGTGATGCCTTGCACGTTGTAGCATGTGTACTGCAAGTTACAATTCCAACGGAAAAATTTAAACAAGAGACGGGAAGGTAGTAATTGAACTTAAAGTTGAAAGTTAAGTGCTAAGTTAAAGAAAAAGAGATTAATAATTAGAAAATGGATTAAAATAGGTGAGCTGCTTGTTTGACTTAACTAAGCTAGTAGGTGACAAGTAGGTGCATTACCTACTTTGACTTATTGACCAGTCTAAAGAACCAAGTAGGTGCATCACCTACTTGAACTATATGGATCTAGTTAAAAAAGCCAAGGTTTATAGATCAGATTTGGGCCTATGCTAATGGACTCACTTGAGGCACAAACTATGTTAAATAAAACAAAATGAAATGAAAGCCCAGCAGCCAAATCTGTCAAGGCCCAATATTTAAGCCCAAGTGAAAGCAAGCAAGTGAATCACCTAGTTTGACCTTTTGAGCTGTTTGATGTACATAAGCAGGTGCATCACCTACTTGACCAATTAGTGGTTGAAAATGAAGCTTTTTAGTGGATATTCTTAAAGGTGAAGAAAGCTCAATATAAAGATATATTGGATGCTATTCTCATTCTTTTTAACACACATTATTGAGGATTAACTCCACCTCTTTCTCTCTCTTTTCTCTTAAGGATTAAACAGCAGCCTTAAAGTTCTTCTAGGGTTCTTGAAGAAACCTTCATCTCTAAAAGACAAGGTAAGTGAAAACACTTATGGATTTATCTTAATTCTCCCATGGATGATTAGGAAAACATGTTATTCATGCTCAAGTATAGGTATAAAGGCATAATATTTCCAGAAGCTACTGCTCACTTCCTTGGTTATTAAGATACTTTTCTCTTCTTCTTTGGTTTAAGTGTGAAGGGAAGTTGAAGTTCTAGAGGAATTCAAGTTATAAGGAGAAGTTGCAGAAATTGAGATTAAGACCTGAAAGGGGAGGCTGAATCGTAATAGTTGTATTGATCAGAGGCTAAGGTATGTAAGGCTATTCGATTCAATATTCTTTGGCATGAAATCTGATACTTGAGATTAATATCAACAAGTGAATATCCTAAGTTCTATTCCTAGTAAAGGAAACATAGTGGCAGCGTAAGATCTCCAAATCACTAAAAATTTCCCCCTCTCCTTAGTGTATAGAATTACTTCATTATATGTTCACTACTCTATACTTGTGTAATTATCCTCCTAGTCCTGGTATAAAAATGGTATTTGTAAAAGCAAGTTTGGTGAATCCTCCTCTTAGTCGGTTGAAGTAAATTGCATCATTTAAGCTCACAAGTAATGCATTAATGTTACATAGCTCCTTATGTCAATTGTTACTGCCTTGAAGTATTATTTTCATGTCTTCTACTACTGCCATAGTCCCAAATATAAAAAATGATTATGACCACCAAAACAACAATCTCAAAGATTAAAGAATCTAAGTAAAGCAATCTGTATAATTATGGGTGGCAGCTCACGTGCGAAAGCCTAGCATGGGCCGATCCCAATCGGTATAGAAGGGTTGCTGCTCAGGGGCGAAAGCCTAGCATGGGCCGATCCCAATTTGTATAATGATGAGGACCGCATCCCAGGGGTTAAAATGCCTAGCATGGGTCATCCTCTTCTACCATTGATTAGCTGGTCATTCGTATCAAATGCCTTATAAAGATCATAACACACAGAAAGGTAAAGACAAGAATGTAACATACATGATTCCACAAGAGTTAACCAAGGTGGTCTTCTGTTCTGATTTATGCACACATATATTGATACCTGGTTTCACTGAAATCTTATTTAGATATATTATTGCCTTATATATTCAGTAAGGGGGACGCTGCATTTCCTGCTTCCGGCTTAGGTACTTCCGCTAGTAGACCTCCTCAGTATGAGCACATGACACTCATCTACTTTTGGTGAGCTCCATATTGATTCGGAGCTTTACTGAGTCCTTGGTAGATTCATTTTTGGTGTTGTATCGTAGTTAAGGGTAAGGCGGGGTCTATCCCGACCTACTCTAAGGTTTTCTATCTTTTAGAGGCTTTGTAGACTTATGTATATGGTTCAGTTGCGTTTTAACAAGTTGTGGCCTCAACGGCCAAGTATTGTATGTAAGTTTTGGGTCTACTTATGTTGGTTTGTATCGCTGCATCCTATGTGAACTTGTCACAAGATTGTCATAGTTATATGCATAGTAGGCATAGGTTACATGTTGGTTCTCTTGAGCCTTTAGGGCATCGGGTGACTTTGTCTAAGTCTTGCAGCCAACGTTTGTACCACTGTATAGGGAGCATGTTCTGTACTCTGGTCCTGTTTGGTTTTTTGATTATTGTTGAGATTGCTTGGGCCTTTGGATTGGTTGGGGTGATTGGTTTGCTGACCCTTCTGATTGGAAATGGTATGTCTATCAAAGTTGCTGGAAATTTTAGGGAAGTCCTTGTGATAATTATTGGGTTCAGAATTCCCTCCATGATCAGGTAGTTGAGATTGACTGTTATTTTTCACACTACTTTGATTTCGATCAACTTGCTGTTATTCAGTGTCCCCCCTGCCCTGTTCCTGATAATTCAACATAACATTCTTTTGCCCTTTTGCATTAACATTCACATGGTCCTCACTACTACTCAGGCTAACAACATCTCTACTAGAGTAAGATTGAGAAGACTTACCTGTTTGAGTGCCATCCTCACTCGAATTTTTACTTTGTGAATTGGTAGTTATTGCCTGCTGCTCCTGCATCTGATCATAGTCAAATTCATTAGTATAATTAATGGTCTTACCTGGTCTTTGTTGTCCTCCATTGCTTGGCATTGTATCCGTTGGTTTAACTCCAAATGAGACGTGTGATGAACTCTCCACTTCAATCACTTCCAAAGTTGTAGACCTTGCATTGTCTTGTTGATCATTTTGGTCTTGACTTATTTGTGTATCTCCTTGCTTTGATTTCATCTCTATTTTTTATTTCTCCATTGAGAGTTGATCCTGTTTTTGACCATTAGGACCAGCAAGATCTTGGGAGTATGTCCCCTGCTGTTCTGCTTCAGTTCTGCAGTTGAGTTCTTCAAACTCAATTTGTTGATTGGTTGTAGAATTAATTAAAATTGCCTGAATTTTCTCTTGGCTGTGTTCTTGAACTAAATTGATGGATATGTTGGTAAGGTGGACCTCCTTATCCATAGAATAATTGCCCTTAGTAGCGCCGCCGTCACCTTTCGACTTTTCGGCTGCTTGCTCACCGGAATTCTTGTTGCCAGTGATTGGACCGTCCATTTTACTTGAGATTGCAGTGAGATGTACCTCTTCACCAAGTGAGTAAACCCCAGTGCTCAAATCGCCTTGAAATTGGTGGGAAGATGGACGAATTTGGAGACCCAAGTCAGGCGATTTTTCGACAATATTCCCAGAAATCGCCTCATCAGTTCTCTCAATTGGCAAGATGGAATCACTCGATTTTTTAGTATGTTGTAGCCCTTGATTAGTAGAATCATTCCCTCTAAACAGCTTTCTATGAATTAACTTCTCGCGATCTGGGGAAATAATTTTTTGAATCCCGTCCAACTCTCTTTCTGAAATTGCGATATGCATCGCATCATTGTTTCGCGAATTCGTGGAGCTGTAGGATGAATTAGATGGTGATTCTTGGTGGGTTTTGTTCATCTTCTCAGGGCGCCTCTGATGGCTTTGATCGGCGGCTTGAAAAGGCTCACTGGCGGCTCACGCGCCATTCCAGCTAGTGAACTAGCCGTTGGAGCTGCAGTAAGGGGTTTTTAAGGTTTCAGGTTTAGGGCTTAAGTTTTTGTAGAATTTTTTAGGTTTAGAGTTTCTTTAGGTTTAGGATTTTAAAAGGGGTTTTCAAAATTTTTATGATTTTTTACGATTTAGGCGTTCTTAGGGCTTAGGATTTTAGCTTTAGGGTGTTTTAGGGGTTAGGGGTTTTTGGGGTTTTTTAGGTTTAGTGTTTTTAGGGTTTGTTGGTGTTTCATAAGTCTTGGTGTTAGGAGTTTCCCTAAAGTTTAGGGTTTAGGGTTTAGGGTTTATGATTTAGGGTTCCTTAGGGGTTTCAGATTTTTTAGGTTTAGGTTTTAAAGGTTTTTTAATGTGTTGATCTAATGTGCTTATGATATGCCAACTCAAGGTTAGCTTGGGGTCACTCGTGATCCTTGGTACCATGTTACGTCAAGGGGGTAACCTCGGGGAGTGACAAAAACTATGTCTGAATAAAACCCTCTAACTGACTAGAGAAGCTGGGACATGCCCCCAGCTCACTCTAGCTAAACTGAAACTAAAATGAAAGACTGAGTATAAAACATGTCAGTCGTCCTTGAAGAACGAGGACTCACCACTGATATTGCTGAATATGGATCGAGAATCGATCTCCGTGTAATCTGAATAATGAGGACCTGAACCTACATCACGAGAAGATGTAGCGTAGAGTATGTGTCTGTAATTGAAAGGTACTGAGCATGCATGATAGGATAATGCTGAACAAATATATATAACTGAATAGTATTGAACAATGATATAATCTGAACATGATGAATAAGAGTTTAGGTATTTGGTTAAGGGTTTTTAGGTTAGGGTTTAGAGCTTAAGTTTTTCTAGTATTTTTTTAGGTTAAGAGTTTTTTTCGATTAAGGTTTTTTAATTTTTTTTTAGGATCATTATTTTTTTTACGACTTAGGAGTTCTAAGGGTTTAGTGTTTTAGATTAAGGATTTTTTTTTATGGTTTGCTTTTGTGATTTTTAGTTTTAGGGTTTTTAAAGGTTTTTAGGGGTTTTTAGTTCTTAGTTTTTCTTAGGATTTAGGATTTCTTAGGGTTTAGGGCTTCTTAGAGTTTCATAAGGCTTAGGGTTGAGGGTTTATCCCTAAGGTTTAGGGTTTAGGTTTCTTAGGGTTTGAGTTTAACATGTAAGGTCTCATAGGTTTTTTTGGGTCATTTAGGGTGTAGGGTTTAGGGTTTTAGGTTTAGGGTTTTTCTAGGGTTCAGGATTTAGGTTTAAGATTTTTTAGAGGTTTAGAGTTTTTAAATTTTTGTTTTTTGTTTTTTAGGGTTTAGGGTTTCATAGTGCTTTTTTGGGTTTAGGGTTTGGGGTTTAGGGTTTCTAAGGATTTAGGGTTCAAGGTTTAGAGTTTGGGATATAGGGTTCCTTAGGTTTAGGGGTTCTAAAGTTTTTTTTATAGGTTTTTAAGGGTTTTGGTTTTCTTAGTGATTTTTAGGGTCTAGGTTTTCTTAGTAATTTTTAGGGTTTAGGTTTTCTTAGTGATTTTTAGGGTTTAGGTTTCCTTAGGGTTTAGGGTTTTTAAAAATAATTTTTAGGGTAAATTATGGGGTAGGGCTTACTGTTTTTTAGGTTTTTTTAGGTTTAAGGTTTCTAGGGGTTTTAAAAGGTTTTTTTTTTTTAGAGTTTTTAGGTTTAGAGTTTTTTAAAGATTTTTAATGTTTCGTAGGGTTTAAGTGTATTAGGGTTTCTTACAAATGCTACAATTATTTGGTGGCCCAAATTCAAGCCCAAGATAAGGAATTTTAAGGTCCAATTTCGTGCAAATAAGGTCAAGAAGAGTCCAAGAATCAGCCACAACAAGAGTTGCTTTCTGCCCAAGTTTTGAGTGAAGACTAGTCAAACTTTCCAAGATTGTCAAG
>JAJOOR010025504.1:0-19498 GCA_036250505.1 Solanum acaule | reverse complement strand
AATATATATGAATCATTTAAAATTTATCATTAACAAAATAAATTTTATATTCAGTAATATGGAATAAACATTTTCATTTTGTCCCTACACTGAATTAAAATCTAATAACTATATAAAAACGAAGTAACATTAATTAAAAGTCCTATTTATTTATGTAAGTATAAAATTTATTAGAAATTCATCTATTGCACATTAATTCTTTAGCTGTAACATTCTAAATTCTCTTAGTTATTACTAATTATTGCAAATGTTATTCACACTCTTTTACACTCTTTAGTTATAATATTATAAATTCTCATAGTTATACATTAATTATTTCTCTCTTTCATCTTTCCTTATATTAACTTTTGACCAATAATTTTTCATTTTATTATATCACCTCTATATATGTGATAACACGGTGTTGTTATTATTCCTTGGACGAATCATGCTTGGTTGAATAAATTGTAAATTTTTTACAAGTATATATGAACTATATCTTTGTTGGGTGTAAGATAAACAGGTGATTATAGATATGATTTCACATATAGAATATATTCTTTAATTATAATTTTTAGTTTTTTCGGTTAAAATAAAAAAGGAAACCTTTCTCAGTTAACAATTGACAGTCAAATAACTATCTTTGATTTATGTACACAGTCAGTCGAAAAGTCAAATATGAGAGCCAACCAAAAGAACGTCATCTATTGTGTTATAACTTATAAAATAAAAATTAATAAACAAAAATAGTTCTAAAAAATAAAATGCAGTTGTTCTCCACATGTTTATATGACATCTAAACAGATTAAGTGGAATACACGTGCAAAGCACATCTGGTTAGATGACAAGAAAAATACACAACAAATATCGTTTATAAGGTAATATTAGTGAGATACAACTAATTAAATGGTTGAACCTCAACAAATTGAAATAAATATATACATTATTGCATTTAACTAATAAATTTTTTATTGACCATCTTCACAGGTTGGTGTAAATAAGAGATATATATGATGATCCACATTAAACATTCACAAAAGAATCTGCAATATTATTTTGTGCAAAATTTATTATTTAAATCTTCGCTTAAATTTTCTGAATTGATAATCACGTGCAACACACGTGTCGAAAAACTATTTTTATATATATATATATATATATATATATATAAACTAATAAGTAATTTTTCTTCCATATTAATTCATATAAAGAAATCTAAAAATAAATTATTCATATAAACTTTCCAAGTTAATTTTAAAGAACTAAACACCACTATTCCTAAAGTATGAAATCATCTCTCGACTCCTAATGAAAATATAAAATAGAATGGTAGAAAAATATGAAAATGAGAACATTTTAGACAATTCCTAATAAAATAGAAAGTAGATCTCCTGTGCGTCAGCAATTCCTTAGCTTTTTCAATTGGTAATATATTCTCCACAATTCTTAATAGATTTTTTAGTCTTCAAATTCAAGATCTACTGAAAGTCAATGTCAACGATTTTATTGGTAAGAATAATCTGGAAATAGATTTTCTACAAAAGACCACATTAACTATTCTTCAAATTAAATAATATTACTGACATGATATGAGAGTATAATTTACAATTATGAAAAGACATTAAAACAGCTAATCTTCAATTCAAAATTTGTTAGGGGCAATTACATGAATCTCCTATATTGTTTCCATTTGATTTCAACATGTTTCATCAACAATATTATTATGTATAATATTCAGCTGGACATGGAATTTATACATATTAAAAAAAAAAAAAAAAAAAAAACTAAGGTAGCTTCTCTCATAGTCATCTACTGTGATTAAGACTAGAAACAAAAAGCAACACCATAGCCATCCAAAATAACTTGAGTAACAACCAAATCATAATTAAAAGTCTTTGAAGGAGCTCAAATAGATAGAGAAAATAACGTTTATCTATTGTAACTGCATCAAAAGAAAGTAAAAGGTTGTGCAAAGTATTCATATAAGCCAATGACAGATTTCACCTTTTAGATAGAAGAATACAACGAGAAAACTTGGTGAACACGGATATTTTTCTGTCTTTAACATGATAGATAAAAATAAAAAGTTCACATGCTTTGATACTAATACCTCTGAGTTCTCTAACAAAAGTTTAGATAGCACGATAACAATTGAATTTATTTGAGAATGTTTCATAGTTTCTTTGTATAATTATGAATTACAAGTAAGCAAGATAAATAGTAAATGCCATAGAGTGAGAAAAATAAACTTCCTGACGCAAGCAACGACAATATGTCCGACCTACACTTCTTAGTTTTCATCAGAAACACTTAGATTGTTATGGTACTATGAAGATTATTTAATGAAAGAAAATCTGAAGTAGCTATATATTTTTCTAGACAAACTATTCTTAAGAAATGGTAAACCTAATGTAAACTTACCACTGTGACTAAACGTTCATCCCAAATAGTTTATAGGCATCCTTTGCTTCTTCGCGAGTCTCTTCTACTCATATTTCTCATCGTTTTTGTCAGTGTGACATGCTGAAGTTGTGGCAACTGAAGATTCAACATTGTTGAAAGTGTCCTTGAAAACAGCTTTGGCAGCTACTTCTTTCTCTACTAGGCTTTTGCACCTTGCTTAAAGAAATTCATGGAAGGGGAGACACGAGAAACATAAACATAGCTCTAATTGGCATAAACATACTTTCAGATGCTTCAAATATCATTTAGACAAATAAAAAATATATGCACTCTTTAAAGGAGTGTATAAATTGTGAAAGCTCTTTTATTGAAATTGTCAGTAGAAAGAAACTTAATTAAGCCTTTACTATTTTAGAATTCATAGTTTTAGTATCTTGTAGTTTTCTTTTGTTAATTTATAGGTTTATGTAATTTTCTAGTTTCCCTGCTATAGTTTAAAATTTAATTTACTTAATCATAAGAGACTACTTAGAGCTTTTTATAACTATCTCAAGATAAAAATATGAAAGGATACTATATAGAGCTTCAGTACTACTATATTTTAAGGTATTAAATTTCACTTCCTAAAAAGGTTTCAAATGAAATTGTGAATTTACAGATTTATTGAAATACTTTAAATTTAGTAGATATATAGAAAAGTTTTACTAGAAAATTATCTTCATTGGGATTATTTTATACAAGTTTGATAAGTTCAGAAGTAATTTTGAGGTTCTTCGTTTTCTTTTGTTTATCTTTTCTTTTATCATGACTGCATTTTCAATTAAAATTAACTCTTAGTTTCAACCTCTTTCCAACACAAATTGAAGTTTCTATTGTACTTGAAGGAGAGCTTAGGACACCTTACACTCAACTTAGATGATTGTTACCTAGTGTTTCATATGATATAGTATTGTTTGTATTGTATCATATTGTATTATTTTAATCAATACAATGTTTAGATAAATTGTATTATTTTTTGTCATTACAAAGTGTCACATGTCTACAATTTGTAGGGGTATTGGATTGAACTACCATAAAAAGGTAAGATAAATGATAAATTTTGAGAATCTTTTAAATCCAACATTTTATTAAAACTAAGTTTCTGAGAAAGTAAATATGAGTTTGAGAAAGAATTTTAAAATATGAATTGAGTAAGAGTATAAGAGAACTAAGTATTCCCAAATGTATTATTTTATTACATTGAGAAAAGAGAGAGTTTGATTTTTAAATAATTTATGAGTTCACAGATATTTCAAAGCAGTTACAAATTTTAACAGGATATTTTTAGTAATTAACTCAAATTGAGAAAGAGTATTTTTAAACATTGAGCATGAGTATATATATTTAATGGGAGTAGTATTGAGCACCGATATCGGGATGAGTTTTGACAACTCAAAATCCCCATAAACCATGTCTTCCAACATGGGTAAAGGATCATACTTTTTAGATGAATCCTTATTGCTTAGTGGATCAACTTAGTTGAGAGGTTCTATACCCCGACACGATATAGGACGGTTCTAGAAGCGTGGAGAGACACTGTATTATCATGTATCTCATAGGGTTGGTTGTCAGTTATAGAATCTCCAAATACAGTTAAAAGTGTGTTTTTATTATATCGCTTAATATGTTGAGTTTAGAGATGAGTAGGTGCTTTTGTAAATTTTTAATGATTTCACTTCTTTATTTCTTTACATTCAGTTGAGTATATATCTATATCTATTGTAGTCTTTTTGTTGAATTATTTGTTATTTAGATATATTACATACTAGTACATTCAATGTATTGATGTCATTCGACCGACATCTTTTAAATATGCAAATACAAGTTCTTAGGATTCTCAATAAGAGTTTGTTGAGATCACTTGATCCACTCGTCATCTTTCGACTGAGTACTCCTTGCTTCCGGAGGACTCCTATATAATGAGTTGTTAGTAGTAGTTCTTTTGAGGAGTCCTGGGTCTTGTCCCAACACTCATATTTGTATAGTTGAGGCTTCATAGATAGAGATTTTTGGAGTCTTTCAGTTTAAATGTTTTTTTAAAACTTATGTTTCATACTCAGTAGATTTAGAGAGTTTTGAGATTTATTGGGCTGTTGATTTAGCATTTATTTCATTTTGATGCTTGCATATGCATGAGTTAGTCTTCTGCTTGTAGTCAGCCAGGAGGAGGGTTCGCTTGGGGGCTAGAAATAGTTGTCGAGTACCGACCACGTCCAGGGTGTAGGCTCGGGTCATGACATAAGGTATTATGATGTTACAGACATGTCTAACTACTCAGTTAATTTTATCCTACCTGAACGCCAAACAATTGTTGAAGAACTCTAAACATGAGCTTTTGGCTCCGTTGGGGAGAATCTTGATGAATGTAGGTTAGAGTTACATGGGTTTTGAGCCTACTTGCAGTTAAATCCCTCCTCTCCAATGATCCCAAGTTTAGAGCAGCATAAGAGGGTTTTTTGGGTAACCCTCATCCTTTTTCCCACTAAAGAGGAGGAGGAAAATAAAAAGAAATTGTGTTTTCTAAAGTTTGATCCTGTCAAACTGGCTATAGTGGCCATGCAACCACTATATAGGTGTTGCCATAGAATGAAAATTCTCACTATGGTGGGTTAGCGTCAGCCCAGATCAAATTCAAATTCAAATTTTTTGGTCGTGTTGTCCCTATTTAATTTGCCAACGTATTTTGAAATTTGTTTGGAGCTCCACACGGGATGTCATTCAAGTGGTGATGGACTAGGGTTTTTTATAATAGATACCAATTTACCCATCATTCATTACTGAATGTTTTTTAGGATGGAAGGAAGGAAAATCCAGTGGCATAATACTGTCGCTTAATTTGACAATGTCCAGAGAGAATTTAAGCTTATGTTTACCATAGAAAATTACCATCCTTTGAGTATCCAAGTACACCCGGGCCTTGCAAATAACAAGGTTAGGGAAACTACCAAAAGAAAGCAACAAAATATTTGCTTCCCACCGACCTGGACCCCGTTATAGTGGGATATACCCTCTATTGAGGCATGACACGACTTAGAAATAAGAGTAAAGGAGAGGAATAGATTTCTCTCCCATTCTCTCTTCTTTTACTCTAAGAACTCACTTTCACTCCCGATCACTCCATTCAAACGTTAATGCTAATGTAATAACACTTTCCTTACTCCCCTTACTTCAATTTATAATGATTGTTGCATGCTAGAATTTGGTTTAATATAATAGAGTTTCGGTTGATTTTATTGAATTTGGAAAATGTGGTTCTTATTTGGTGAACTTTTTAAAGCATGGATGCATCCCTTACATTAAAACCACTCTTAGAACATTCTAGGCGTAAGGATTACAGGGTATAGGGAAAAACATATGTCTGAAATGGGGATGTTAGAAAATTAAGATTTGTCTAGAAACTCCTAGATTGGAGATATTGAGTAGTAGATATATTAGAAAAATAAGTTTTTGCCTAGAAACTCCTAGGTTGGAGATATTTTGTAGTAGATATGTTAGAAAATTAAGTTTTGTCTAGAAACTCCTAGATAGTAGATATTTTGTAGTAAGATATCTAGTCTTGATTTAAAATGAGTGGTGGTTAGTGAGCCACATATGTACATAGTTTGGTGTGAGATATTTTGCTTCTTATGTGGTTGTAATTCTCACACTTTAAATAGACCATATGTAATGAAAAATCTAGTGAATAAAATAGAACTCAAGAAAACTTAAGCCTTCTTCTTCACTTTAAGATTTTTTTAGCAATTTACAGTTGCGATTTCCTACTGTGTACACCTTGTAAAGCTGAAGTTCTTCTTCATTTAAGTTGTAACAGGGGAGGTTAGAAACTTAGATTCGGGCAATATTTAGAAGTTCTAATGCCCCATTTTTTACATATAGTACTAGTAAGATGCTCTAGGGACACTGATCTGAAGTTATTTGGTTGGAAATATAATTTTTGGGTCAAGGAACGCCATTGAAGCACCCTTTGAGGTTCTGAAATGATAAAAGGTCACTATAGCAGGAACCGTTGTAGCGGAATATTCCTGCTATGGCGGCCTCTCTATAGCAAGAGATTAGAGGCAAGCTTAAGAGTTCTAATACACATATTGATGTTTTTTGTAGACCCTAAAACTCAATGGCTGACACTCCCAGCAAGAATATATATTTGTGAGGTTTATAGAAGAGGATAGTAAGGATAGATACCTTGATTACAGGTGGACAAATCTTTATTTTGAGAGGGTCTTTGCCATGCAGGGTGTGGTGGGAAGGCAAGTGTTTTCCACACTCAACTAGAAGAGTTTGTTGGGTCACATTGGTTGAGGCTCCCTTGCCGCACTCTCAGGCTGGATGAAGGAGTTCTATGCCCTCCTACCAATCTTTTAAGATGACCCCAACCCCACCTTTTGCTTCCAAGATAAGGATGTCTCATGGGGATGGAGATTGTGAATGACGTTCTATGTGCATCGAAGGACTCCAATACAGATTATGAGGTCATACTAAGGAGAATGGACTGGAAATGGTTGTGATATACAATAGTCGAAGATGAGCACTGGATGAGGTACCCTACTGAAGTGGACAACCTACAAGAGTTGCTAAGGAGTTTGGTTGGGTCTGTTGACGAACACATCTTCCCTTATCTGTGGTCGATGGGAAATTTCCCAACCTGGACCAGCCTAACCACATCAAAAATAATAACCACTATCAGCCATTCACTCTCCTGGATTATTCTTCCCGCACTTTTGAATGACTGAAAAAGTGCAACCACTAGTGACACAGCCATGTGACTTAGAGCCTAGTGCCCAATCCATGTTCTCTAATCCAAACATAGGTACTAAAGAACAATCAAATGATGGGGTGGGCTTGAATACTTCTGACGAAACTAAGGGAGTCTATTTCTTTTGAGAGTAGTCCACACAATCGGTCGTTTCCCTCTTGATAACCCTAGCACGATCTCTTGAAACTTATCTTTATAAATTTTTGGGCATGAGTAATCAACTAGAAGATGTCCATCTCCTCAATCAGGATTGTTGTTCAGCACTCTTTTATCACTATCTCAAAAACACCGGAGACAAACTTACTCATGCGGGCCCTAGAGCCGGCCGTTGTAATTGGATCATAATTTGAAAGTTGAGTGAACTTCAAAGAGTACTCCTTCACTGTCATATTGCCCTACTTCAAGTGGAAAGAACACGTCCTGAAAAGTAGCCTTAAATTTTTTCCAGTCCACTCGACCTCCATCAACAACCCTATCTTCCTTCCATTGCTTATACCAAATCTAATCTGATGCCTTCAACTGACAAGCAACTAACTCTGCACTCTCAACAAGAGTGACACCCATTATCTCACTAATCTTTTGGATTCCCTCAATAAACTCTTGTGGATCCTCATTGATGTTTTGCGTAATCAATGACACAACTTTCGGTACGAGTGTCTACGATCGTGCAATAGTATAGTAACCCAACCAAGGGTTGGGATCGTGTCCCAAGGGAGTGGTTGTGAGAATTAATAGAAAAATAAAATTTGTTCTAACTAGTCGTAGCTAAAGACATTAACGATTAAAAACATTGTAACTGAAAAGGGGACACAAGAGTGTCAATTAACAATGGGGGTTTTTGTCACTAATTAGTAAAAACAGCAAAATTAACAAAAAATTCTAAATAATAAGAGGGGATTCTTGGGATGTGACCGGAATATGGGATAGAAAAAATTGTTGGTTACATGCTTTCGATAGAAAATTTATAGACTAATAGTGACTAGGCCAACCTTTACATGGGAATAAATTCTCTCTCGAACAACTTACCCTGTTTCAAATGGGTTCCTCTCGCACACCCACTTGCCGTATGAAGACCAACCCATGCCTTACCCCACTCACTCTCTCGAGCTGAGTGATAGGATATGGGACTAGGGTTCACTCTCTCGAGCTGAACCTCATGTCGACCCACTCCTTAGGCCATCAATCTAGTAGTCTTAGTTTTACGACCTCTCTCTCGAACAAGCCGAAAACACATAAATGAGCTTATATTTGCAACTACAACCTCATTAGATTCATCCATAACCACTAAAAGAAATCACATTTAAACTACGAATAAACTATCAATAAGCAAGACCCAACAACTAATCTAACCCATATTCACAAAATCACACCCCAAGAATTGGGGTTTTTAGCCACACATGTAGAAGAGATAAAGATGTATACCAATCTCAGTTTCCATCAATGAGTATGCAAGATTAAGTCTTAAAACAGGCAAATGGTGAAGAATCCAAGAGACCCAAGTCCAATTTCTTTGAAGATCAAACCCTTGAAATCTCCAAGTTCTTCAAAACCCTCTCCAAAACTTAGAGAATATTTCCCCAGACTCTACCTAACACTCAATAATCTAAAAAAACTAGGTAAAAACAGTGTAAAAAACCACACAAGAATAAAAACTGAACTAGTAATTATAGTTTTCAGAAAATGTGCTCCAAAGGATCTTTCTGCGACATTAGTGAGAATCGCCGATGCATTCGGCGATCCGCCCTTTGGTCTACTTCGTCGCCTTTCATCAGTTGCCTTCAGCACCTTTGTGTCCTGGATAATTGGGTGATATGGCACTGCTTCGCGGAGTCGCTCGGCGATACGCCGACTGCTCCTTTTCACCGCCGATTTTCTCCTTTCCTTCATAACTCAGCACACTGGAAAAGGCGAATATGTGATATGTTGGCTATTCGCCGAATTGGTTAAGCGATTCGCGGATCTTCGATTCTTCATTCTTTCAGCTTCTTTTTGCTCTTTCTGCTAAGTAGTGTCCATGTTTTGCCTCAAACTTCAAATATGTGAAACTTAATGGTTTTCATCAGATATCGAGATAAAATAAACATTTGAGGACACAATTTCTATTAAAATATAGCCCTAAATGAGTCCAATTTGTGGACTCATCAACACCCCCAACTTAAACTTTTGCTTGTCCTCAAGCAAACTCAAGTTCAGTCGTTCAAAAAGGGTGTCTTGAACAGTGCTACACAAGACTCAATCATGAATGCACACAACAAGACTCAATTTACTTATGCAAAGATCAAATGTGTACCCAAAGATTCAAGTTGTGACACACCAATATCAAAGAGCCTCTTGCTCACAATACTTGCTTCAAATGCAAGTTCAAGCTCAACCAAAGTGTTCAAATGCCCTCACAAAAGGAATGATTCCATAATCACGCAATGGTTCATAGTTTAAATCTTTGAAATCAGATGCAACACTCACTCTCTCAAAGAAGAACACAATGCATGCTTTCACCCATAGGTTTGCCCGTATTTTCCAATCAACATTTGTTTCAGCTCACTCAAGATCAAAAAGGTCTTTTCAAGGCTTGTAATGGGGCTGAGTGCAAAGGTATGATCATTTAGGCTCAATGACTTTCCTCCTCATGAAATGTGGTGCTTACAACACCTCATTTCCTCTTCTTTCATCATTTTCTTTAGTGCTCATAAATCATTCTATTATTCACTTCCCATGGATTGTTTGGGAACCCCATTTCTTTTGTACTTTATTCCACAACCTTTTTTTTGAATGGGGGTTTTCCATTTCTCACAATACCACAGGTTTAGGGAGACTTTTCTTGCACTTCTTGATTTTCCCTCGTCTTTTCACCACACCCCAACTGAGTCTTTTGGCCTAAGTTGGCTACTCAACTAACCACGATTCAAGAGGATTATAGGTAGTTGATAAAGAAAGGTTCTGGTTTCATCAAGTTTCTTTCAAAGGAAGGTAAGGCTCAAGGGGTGTTCAAAAGAGAATCACATGCTCACAGGGTAGGTCACAAAAGAGGTATATGTCAAATTGGTTCACACTCTTAGAAGTTGCCTAAGATCATATCAGAAGATAGCATCACTTAGTTGATCTGACCAACGGGGAAAATTCTAGGATCTATCATGCATGGTTCAAAGTAAGCTCATCACACTAGGCATTGACACTATAGTCAAACAAGACTCTACACTTTCGCTAGTGTGCAATGATCATCACAAGAGACTTCAAATTGATAACAGGCTAGTCACAACGAGATGCAAATAGTTCACATATTGTCTATGCAACTTCATTTGGACTCATCGTAGCCATACATTCATGTTCATTTGATTGTAAGCACTATTCAAGTCATCGGTATTGATCGGAACCGAGACTTAAATTTTGCAAAAGAACAACCATATTTAACACACAAGAGGTGGCAAAAAATTTCAGATGGATCAAAATCAAAATCATTTTGCAATTGAAAACAAAAGGATCCATAAGCTCAAACATCCACAGAAAGCAATGTAAACAAAAGTTTAAAGCAGAACAACCCAAATATATACGCAAAACACAACTATCAACACAAAAGGTGTGGGCCTCACCCCACCACAAATAAAAAGTATTTGTCCCCAAATACAACTAAAAGTATCCAAAAGTAAAAATGTAATAAGACAAAGAGGGAGGTAAAGAAAGGTCCTATCTATGCAGTCTCTCTCTCTCTCTATCGGGGTTTCGGTGGAAGGTGGAGCAGTCTGTACATGGGCATCAGTGCCCGGAGTAGCCTCAGACGAAATGGTAATGCCAGATCCACTAGGAGCTGCAATGGACATCTCAGTCGACAATATCTGGATCGCCGGCTGCACAACCGTCCCTATAGGATCTAGCAAGTCTCTGAATATTCCCTTATCTCTGTTCTCATGTGTCTCCTCAGCATCCACTGATATCAACTCCTCATCAGTCTCTGCATTCGACTTTACATGTGTTGCACCATCCCCTTGTACATCTCCGGTAGTAGCCGGAGGAATCCCCGAGGTCTCAAGAGCATCCTCGTCATCTACTCCCTACATCAGTGCAGTGAAGTCGGTAGCCTTCAAATAGGCTACGTCCCTCTTCAACTCTACTATTTCAGCTTTTAATGCTGAAACCTCGGGTGTCTCCCCCTATTTGCTCTCACAAGCAGTGACTTTGGCATTCAGATCATCAACAGTGATCCTAAGCGGGGTTAGTGTAGTCAAGATGGCACTGTCAATCATCCCTGGGACGGATCTCTCTAATCGCGTTGCTCTCACATCCGCTGAATAGGCCAGCTGCCCCATCTTCAGGATTATGGCATGAGTAATCCTGGCAGGCTGGGAGGAAGAGGAGGCACCTGGAGTCTGTGACGGAGAAGAAGGAGCGGGTATACCTGACGGCTCCGAAATTGGAGTAGATGAAGGTGCCTCTGCTGATAATGAGTCAACATTGACCTCTGGAGAAGTATCTACTGGAGTTGCTCTCCTTCTGTCAACCTCCTCTCATGTGAACTCGGCCTCTATACGTCGGATATCAGTGGAGGAAGACGGGGTGACCTCTACTTCGCTGGTAGGATCCCGGGGTACTCTGGCATGTCGGCATAACTCAATGATTAGAACAGGAAATGACAGAGACATCTGCATCTATTTGGCTCTCATAGCCATCTCCTGTGAAATCAGTAGTCCCAGATCGATCCGCCTCCTGGCCATGATAGAGCCAAGGTAAGCCACCTTAGGATGGCGTAGAATGGACTCGTTCTGGGATGGCATTATAGAGCTGCTAATGAAGCCAAACCAGAACATGGATGCTTTGTTCATGTCCCTCTTCTTAATGGGAGCTCATGCATCCATCCACCTCGGGGTGGCGTCAGAAATCATCGGAGCCAACCAACCCTTTAAATCATCTTCGGACTGAACAATCGGGAAGCCCTCATAAGGAAGTGCAGAGTGCAGCGGTCTACCCAATAGAGCATTAATGTGCTCACTGTGAGACTCCACTTCCTTGCCTCTGACCATAACCGACTTCACCAGTCAAAACTCACTTGCCTTCTTCTTGTTCTTCGGCTCTAACTCCCCATAAGCACTGTAAAACTCTCTTACCCAAGAAGGACTGTAAGGGCCTCAAGGCCGTGTGAACTGCTCGAATTCATGGTATCGAAGAGTTTTAAGCACATCAGGATGCTTTCCATCCAGAGCCTCTGTAGATAGTAACTTCTCCTCTATGATGGTCCATAAACCATCACCTTTCAATCTGTTCAACAACCTCGGTGGAGGAACTATAGGGAGTGCAGGAGTTGCTGAAGGTGCCTGGGCTGGCACTGAATCTGTAGTCGGAGGAGTGACAATTGAGGGAGTACTGGTGGCTGTGGGCTGAGATCTGGTCCAGAGCGCATCCTTTCAGTTAATCAGAGGTTGTTCATCCTCTGGTACATCAAAAACTGGCTCAATAGCTACTCATTTTCTAGATATATGTTTCTTTCTCTTGCCTTTGTCTCCCGGTTGGAGGTCATCCCCTCTCCTCTTTGGAGGGTTAGATCCTCATTCATTTATTGTAATGCCCTTTGCCTTTTTCTGGGGTGGTTCGGTTAGATTGGTGCGTACCATATCTGCAAAAGGTCGAGGAAAGATAAGAAAACAACTCAAACTCAGACATAGTGACTCTCTCTGCAGATCGGCTCGCCGATCAAATTGGTTTGTTGTCGAACCATTTTGGTGAACTAAATCGAGCTCGCCAATAAGTAGTCTACACAATTTTAGGCAATTCGGCGGGAGGTAGGTCCCTTCTGTGAATCGCTAACTACTTTCGGTGAGCAAGGGTTTGTCCGCCGAAAGTTACAGTGCATAATAGTCTCAGGGGTAGCATACAGAGGAAGATCAAGAGTACTTTCGGCGACCCATGGCTTCTCGCCGGAAGTTACAGTCTCAAACATCCAATTTGACATGATATTAAGGGTGAGATGGAGACATTGGGCGAGCATCAGCTTGCCAAATGGCCCAACGTGCCCATTTTCAATCCATCTTTTTGAATTCAATCTCGCGAACCCCAAAAGAAATATTAGAGCATCCTTAACGAAATTTAAGCAAGACCCATACTACCCATCACCCCGGGATACTTAGATTTCTCCCGAATTCACCGTATTTAGCCATTTGATGATATTTGCTCTTAAGAGTGGCGTCACCCACTCTGTCATTGAGCAAATTTTTGACATTTAGCACAAACGTGGGCTACTCAGACTTCACCCAATCAATCTAACAACACACAATCACGACCCAATGAGATTTCATTCAATTAAAATCACAACAAATACAGGCATTTGACGAGCAAAACACTACAGGCAAGATTTTCAAATTGAAATAGGGATGTAAACATTCTAATGCTAGCAGAGAGGCCCAGTACACATCACTAAGAGACAATTATTGCAAATGAGTACAAAACTTTCAAATGTAAAGTAGGAAACGGACCTTCAATGTTGATTAAGTTCGATTTGAAAAGCTAGGCGGCAAAGTATTCCTATTCCGAGCACAAGTCCCAAACTAAAATGCTAGAAAAATGCTAAATTGAAGAAGATACTACCTTAGTGCGAGTTTATGAGATTTGAGAGCGAGGAAAAGTGAAGAAGTTGAAGTTTAGAATCTTTTGGCCATTATAAACCGTCCAGTTCGTGCTTGTTCGGCAACGTTAGTTGTACTTGCCGATCCACTCGGTGATTCGCTGAGTGGTCCCTTTTCCCGCCGATTGTTAAAGATTTGTAAATTTCTTGGGATCAAGATGGCAGTCTAAGTCGAGATCGCAGACTTGGTCGGCGATGCACCGAACTGCTTCTCATGGTCACCGAGTTTTACAGGCTCTAATTTTAAACTTGAGTTGAGCCAGACGGCAGGTCAGGTCGGGCACGCCGACCTGTTCAGTGGTCCGCCGACTGACCATTTTCTCGCCAATCTCTATTTTTCACCACTTTCCTCATTCAAACCTGCATCACCAACACACCATTATTCATGGAAGTAAATTAAAGCATTTAAAACCTTGGGTTGCCTCCCAAGAAGCACCTTATTTAACGTCGTTGCGCGACGCGAGTCCTTACTCACTGCCCATTGGTTGGGTTGGTCCTAGTGTTACCGGACAACCCTAATAGCTCGTTTGAGTGAAGAAGAGGCACCACATAATTCAGGAGTGTCCTGATCAATTGGATCGATCTAGAGTGTGAGCCAACCATTTGATTCAACACTGCAATACTCTCTCTGTCATCTCTTCCAACATTCGATCTTGTTCGGTGACCTTTTGGAGAATAATTTGGAGTGTGTCCTCAACACGATTGTTCTCCCTATCTCTAGACTACTTCCTCTCGTGAGGAGGTATGTACCTCCCTGGACTCTTGCACTGGCTTTCCATCTCTATTATTCTGATGGCCAACTCGTTCAGTTGAGTTACCAGTGCGGTTAACTCGAAGTCTCTCTTGACTTCTTGGCTCGACTCAGCCGAGTTGCCACCATTCCCATCATCCATCTTCGGGCAACCTACCTACATCAACAAATTTAAAGAAAAACAAAACTAAATATATGATTAGTAACCTACGATTATTGAAAGCAGAATTCGACTTAAACCAAAAGATTTCACGTAACACCACTCTCCAACAGCGGCGCCATTTTGATGTTTTGCGTAATCAACGACACAACTTCTAGTACGAGTGTTTACGATCGTGTAATAGTATAGTAACCCAACCAAGGGTTGGGGTCGTGTCCTAAGGGAGCGGTTTTGAGAATTAATAGAAAAATAAAATTTGTTCTAACTAGTCGTAACTAAAGACATTAATGATTAAAAACATTGTAAATTAAAGGGGGACACAAGAGTGTCAATTAACAATGGGGGCTTTTGTCACTAATAAGTAAAAATAGCAAAATTAACAAAGATTTCTAAATAATGAGAAGGGATTCTTGGGATGTGACTGGAATACGGGATAGAACAAATTGTTGGATACATGCTTTCAATAGAAAATTTATAGAGTAATAGTGACTAGGCCAAGCTTTACGTGGGAATAAATTCTCTCTCAAACAACTTATCCTGTTTCAAATGGGTTCCTCTCAGACACCCACTAGCCGCATGAAGACCAGCCTATGCCTTACCCTACTCACTCTCTCGAGCTTAGTGTTAGGATATGGGACTAAGGTTAACTCTCTCGAGCTGAACGTCATGTCGACCCACTCCTTAGGCCATCAATCTAGTGGTCTTAGTTTTACGACCTCTCTCTCAAGCAAGCCGAAAACACATATATGAGATTATATTTGCAACTACAAACTCATTAGATTCATCCACAACCACTAAACGAAATCACATTTAAACTACAAATAAACTATCAATAAGCAAGACCCAACAACCAATCTTACCCATATTCACAAAATCACACCCCAAGAATTGGGGTTTTAGCCACACATGTAGAAGAGATAAAGATGTATACCAATCTCAGTTTCCATCAATGGGTATGCAAGATTAAGTCTTAAAACAGGAAAAAGGTGAAGAATCCAAGAGACCCAAGTCCAATTTCTTGAAGATGAAACCCTTGAAAGCTCCAAGTTCTTCAAAACCCTCTTCGAAACTTAGGGAATATTTCCCCAGACTAACACTCAATAATCTAAAAAATTAGGTAAAAATAGTGTAAAAAATCATGCAAGAATAAAAACTGAACTAGCATTTATAGTTTTTAGGAAATATGCTCTGAAGGATCTTTCGGCGACGTTAGTGAGAATCGCCGATGCATTCGGCAATCCGCCCTTTGGTCTATTTCATCGCCTTTCATCAGTTGCCTTCAGCATCTTTCTGTCTTGGATAATTGGGTGATGTGGCACTGCTTCGTCGAGTCGTTCGGTGATATGCCGACTGCTCTTTGTCACTGCCGATTTTCTCCTTTCCTTTAGGGCTCCGCACACTAGAACAAAAGGCGAATATGCGCTCTATTGGTGATTTGCCGAATGGGTTCGGTGATTCGCGGATCTTCGTTTCTTCGTTCTTTCGGCTTCTTTTTGGTCTTTTTGCTAAGTAGTATCCATGCTTTGCCTCAAACTTTAAATACCTAACACTTAAAGGTTTTCATTAGATATCGAGATAAAATAAGCATTTTAGGACACAATTTCTATCAAAATATAGCCCTAAATGACTCCAATTTGTGGACCATCACTCATCTACCTTAAAACCATGGAACTTCAGAGCGTTTATCTGAGTGAAATACCAGACTCTAGTTGTAGTTGTATTACCATTTGGATTGACTTAGGCCACAACTTCTCGGTTGTGCTGACCAAACATAGATTGACCTAGTGCTTGAAAAGCAGCCAACTTAGAATGAAAGACATGTTCAACTAAAGGGTCTACTCAAGTTGGAGGTCCTTATTGCTCCTCATTGATGTTCCTTTCGACATAATCTCCACTCTATCGCACGACTGAGAGTATGAAAGAAGTAAAGTATTAACTAAAATGATTCATAGCCTCCTATTCATATATATGGCACGCTTCACACCCATGAACAAGACTCTACTTAACACGGCTTTCGGACACCCTAAAACACTTTAACCTTGTAACACGCCGGAAAGTTTTAAGCTAAGACCCGAACCATCCTTCGTAGTGAATAAGTTTTAACCATGGAATTTAAATTTCTTAAGTTTTAAGGTCACCAGATGTAGCACCTTGAGATCCTAAAAGAACTAAATTGGAAATAGCAAAATCAGAAATTTTGCAAGTTATGCTTAAGTTATGAGTTTTGGGACAACTTCAAACGTCCATAACTCTTAGTACATGATGAGTTAGGTGGGATACAAGATAGGTAATGAAAGTTCTTTGAATTATCTTTCCAACTCCACCGAGTTTGCTAAGTTTTGAGTTCGGATGAGTGAGATATTCCCTTTTTAAGTCAGGCTATCCAGCTAAGAAAAGTTACCCAAAAATAGTGAGGGGTATGTTGGTCTTTTCCTTAACCAATCAGATTTACTTCGTTTTTAGTAATATTTTAGGGGTACAATCTGATTAGGTTCATTTTTATAATCCTAATATACGCTAGGGTTTTAGAAAAGAGTTTAAGAAGAGAAAAGAGGAGAAAAGTCCTAGATTTCGTCGAGTTCTTGAGTTTTGTTGAGGATTTTCGCCATGGGTTTGATCCCTAAGAGGTATGTAAGCTTCCATAGTGTTGGGTTTGTTCACCTAAACGCCAATCATGTTAATTTCAGCATTAAGTTGGTTCTAGAAAGTTGAAGGTTTGATGTTCTTGAATTGTGTTCTTGAAATTAACTTACGTTCTTGAGTTAAGATGAGATTGATGAGTTTCTTGAGGAAATCGTATCGATTTTAGAGTTGTGTTTGATTATATTCTTATGTACATGTAGTGGGTATGAGAATCTAAAGAGAAATTGAGGAAAATAATCAAATTTAGGCGAATTGGGGTTAGAAAACGAAAAAGGAAAAAGTCAGGAAAATCTGGGTACCAGGTCCGCGACTTCCTCAGAAATAGAACTTTGCTCTCCGCATCATGGAGAGATCATGGACCCCTCTGCCTCAAAATTTATTTCCTGAACAAATATTAAAATGCATCTCCACGTCACGGAGTTGCTTCCAGACAGTGATTTCTTGATCGTTTCTCATGTTTAACTATCTAAAAACACTCCTAAACATCACGAGATCTTTCCTATCACAAATTACAACCTTGAATTCATAAATCAAATTCAAGGTAGAGTTGATATTCAAGTCTTGAGAGTTCTTTCAAACATTTTTGAGAAAGTCCCTTTGAGTCTTTTTGAGGAGTCTTCTACAATTTCTAATAACTTGTTTCAAGACTCGAGCAAGTGAGTATGAGAGTGAGGATAATGTATTCATGAGTCTACTTTGTCATCGTGAGACCCTTCATATCATGAACAATAACTCTTGAATTCATAATTCACATTCACGAGAGAGTGAAGAGTAGAGATCAAGAAAGTCTTTGAATTCAATTGTTAATCCTTTGAGATCAACTATTGATTTGAGCTATGTTTTGAGCAAGTAAGTATAAGAACGATAAGAGTCGTAAACACGAGTTCCATATCATTTTGTAGACCCTTGAGTCGACTCGTTCATGCCCATAATTTCACATGAACTCTATAAGTTGAGTATCTTTGAGAGGAGTAGTATCTTCAAGTTCTAAGTCTTGAGTATAGAGCTCATAATCCTTTTGAGATTATATTTATAAACATAGGACTACTACATGTTACCTATAAAGCCCTCAAGTTGAGTTGTGCAGCCCATAACTCCGTATGAACCGTATAAGTCGAGCAGTCTTGAGATGAGAAGTATCTTTGAGTCCTTAAGTTGAGTAGTTCATGCTCATAATTCCGCATGAACCCTCTGAGTTGAGAATTTTTTAAATGAGTAGTATCATTGAAGTTCTTAGTTCCGAGTATCGAGTTCTATCTATGGTTATTGAAAACCTTGAATTGAGTCGTTCACGCCCATAATTTGGCATGAACCCTATTTTAAGAAGTCTTTTGCAAATGCTTTAAACTTGTTTTAAAACTTGAGTTTTGAGTTGAGTAAAGAGTAAAGAGTGAAGTTCATTTCTTCGAAAGAGTATATGGGGACTATGTATTCCCAAAGAGTAAAATGCTTTCATATTTAAACAAGAAAGGAAATTGAGATTTTCAAAAGAGCCTTTGAGCTAGTTTTCAGTAAAGAGTAAATGCTTTCACAATTTAGAAAGAGAGGAAACACTGATTTCCAAGAGATCCTTTAGGCTGGTTTTTGAGTAATTATCTCAAACCACAGAGTTATGTTTTTAAACATATGAGCTAGTATATTTTGGGAGTAGTATTGAGCACCGATATGGGTAGAAAAGGGTCATACTTTTTATATGATTCCTAAGTGCTTTTTAGCATAGACTAGTGGATCCACTTAGTAGTCAGGTTCTCTACCCCCGTAAGGTATAGGAAGGCCCTGGCAGCGTGAGGCAAAATGTTGTATCATCATATAGCTCACAGTGATGGTTGTCGGTTAGAGAACCTCCCACAGTTATAGATTTTATTCTTATATACATAGAGTTTACCTTGTATCCTTGCATACAAACAGAGTTATTTTGTATTTTCAATACATTGAGTTGCTTTCTACTATTTCAAAAGCTTTCCATATATTGCATCTCTTATTGTTGCTTTATATTGAGTTGAGTATCCAGTGTTTGAGTACTAAGAGTCGAGTGTCTTATTATTGAGTTGAGCCATATTTCACTGAGTTGAATATTTTATCTTTGAGTTGAGTATCTTATTCCAGAGTTGAGTTAGTTGAGTGAGTTGAGAAGAGTTAAATATCACTACTAAAAAACTGCTA
>JAJOOR010025503.1:0-13660 GCA_036250505.1 Solanum acaule | reverse complement strand
TTATCTATTCTTAAAAGTGAGGAAATGGCCAGCAACTTGGGGATTATAAAGGTCTTATTTTTCCCCACCTCTTAAGTTTTAATATCAGCCACTAATTTGTCAAAGTGGTCCAAGTAGGTGATGCATCTTCTTGGAATTATATATACACAAAATGGGCCCTTTATGTACTCATCTTGGGCTGTAATCTTTCCGCTTTCTAATATTAAGACATGGGCCAGAATTATACCCTTAATTTGGGCCTTAATCTTTATTGGGCTCAAGTAGTTGGACTTGGACAGATTGGTGTGAGGCCTCATCTCCATTCCCTTTCCCTTTTTATTTAATTTGGGCCTCAAGTGAGCCCACTAATGCATGAACTAATCTTCCCCATCTACCTAGCCCATTTGAGCTAAGCAAGTAAGTGACACCTGCTAGCTTTATAAAGTCCAACAAGCACCTCAATTCTTTTATTCGTTTTTCGAGCGTAATCTCCTTAGTTTAACTCAAAACTTATAAACAGTTGATCACCTTAACTTTTAGACTTATATATAGCCCTTCGATCCAAATTTTAAATACTTCTAAAATTTAACGTTCACTCGATCATGCAGTATTGCAATGTACGGGAGTTACCCTTATAGCTTCTTTATTGGCACCATTCATCTAGGAAATCAAGTTCATTACTTATACCACCAAGCTAAATCAAGTTCCATATGTGTAGAACTTGTACACATAAAATATGGGGTGTTACAAAAGGCCCCCTTTGACCCATAGTTTTGAGAAAGATGGAACCCCTCCATACAAAAAAAAAAAAAAGAGAAAAAGAAAAGAGGAATGAAATAGTTTGAAATAAAGTTGTGAAAGTGTAAAAGAAATGGGTGTCCGGTATTCCATGGAAACTGAATAATAGGGTGACTTTTGAGCATGATTGAAAATGTTGAAGAAAAGGGAAGAAAGTGTTGTTCATACCACATTTCATGAGGACAACAACCACTGAGCCTAAATGAACATACCTTTACACTCAGCCCCGTTACAAGCCTTGAAAAGACCTTTTTTTTTATCTTGAGTGAGCTGAAACAAGTGTTGATTGGAAAATAAGGGAAAACCTGGGTGAATTCATGCATGTATTCATCTTTGTGAGTGTGAGAGTTGTTTTTGATTCCAAAACTTTAAATTGTTGAACCATTGTGTGTGAATGAGGAATCATCTTTGTGTGAGGGCATTTGAGTACCTTTGTTGAGCTTGAACTTACATTTGAAGCAATGTACTGTGAACTTGAGAATCTTTGATAACGGTGAGTCACAACTTGAATACTTGAGTACACAATTGATCCTTTCATGAGTAAGTTCAGTCTTGTTGTGTGCATTCCTGATTGAGTCTTGTGCATCACTGTTTGAGACATCCTTTTTGAACTGCTGAACTTGAGTTTTACTTGAGGACAAGCAAAAGTTAAAGTTGGGGGTGTTGATGAGTCCATGATTTGGACTCATTTAGGGCTTATTTATAATGATTTAGTGTCCTCAAATACTTGTTTTATGCCAATAATTGATGCAAAATCTATGATTTCCAGGGATATGGATTGAAGAATGAAGCATGGACACTAATGTGCAAAAAGGAACAAAGCAGCTAAAAGAGCGAAGAAAAGAAGGCCTGATGATCGCCAAGTCCATCGGGCGAATCGCCGAATGACCACTATCTCACCTAAAGTTCCAGTGTGCCAAACCCTGAAGGAGAAAATCAAGTTGGCAAGAGAAAGGAGCAGTCGGTGTGTCGCCGAGTGGTTCCGTGATGCAGTGTTGGATCACCCAAAGTTACAGAACTTGAGGATGCTGAAGGCCAAAGCAAAAAGCCGATGGAACTGACCAAAGAGTGGATCACCGAGTTGATCGGCCAGCCCGACTTACTGCGCCGAATGACCCTTTGCAACATATTTTTGGCGACTATAAATACATTTTCAAACATTAATCTAAAGATTTTTTTATCATATTTTTGGAATTAGTTTGAACTCTGAGTTTTGAGACAAGTTTTTTCTTAGCTTTGAAGAATTGAAGTTTTCCATTTTTGAGAAATTGGAAGTGGGTCTTTGAGATTCTTCAATTTGGACCTTTGTAAAGACGAAATTAATCTTACCCACTTGATGGAAACACAATTTGATAACGATTTTTATCTTTTTATGATGTCTAGCTAAAACCTCAATTCTTGGGATGTGATTATGTGATTATGGGCTGATTTAGCTTATGAGTATTACTAATTGTTAGTTTAAATGTGGTTTAGAAGTGATTTCTATCAGTAATTGTGGTTAAAATTAAAGGATTGTAGTTGAAAATGCAATTCTACTTTCGTGTTTTTGGCTTGCTCGAGAGAGATGTTTTTAAACCAAGATTATTGATTGATGGTTTGTGGGTATTGGGTTGTCATAGGTTCAACTCAAGAGAGTGAATCCCAAACCCTTTTCCACACATTCAGCTCGAGAGAGTGAATGGACTAAGGCGTAGGTTGTTCTTATTTTCTTGCTTGTTGGTGTTCGAGAGAAATCGACTTTATTCGGGGTAAACTGTTCGAGAGAAAGTTTACCTCCTCTATAGTCTAGCCTATTCACTAATTTACAGTTATTTACTAACAGTTGCAATTACCCATTTGTCTATATTAACCTATAATCGAATCACATCCCAAGAACCCGTCTCATTATTGTTATTTTGTATTATTTGTTGTTGTTGTAGTTGATAATTTGAAACCAAAACCCCCCTGTTATATGACATTCGTGTCACCACTTAATTTGAATTATGTTTTTATTCGTAAATGTCTATTCCTATGGCTGATTTGAACATATTCATGCTTTTCAATTGATTCTCAAACACGTATTGCTCCCTGTGGGATTCGACCCCAACTCATTTAGTTGAGTTATATGCTGACTAATGATCGTTGACGCTTAGAATCGGATGAAGTGTCTTTGATAACGTTATTCAATCATTATACCAACTCAAAATGGGTGGAAGAAGATACTTTCATTATGATTAGCTATACATTATACAGAATTACAAAGATATGGGAAGATATTTACAATTTCAAAGAATATGCTACTACAATCCCAAATAATATGTTATACAATCCCACAAGATATTCTAATTGATTCAGAACAAATCTACTCATTAAAGAAGGTTAACTAATTTCCATAACTCATGCTAGCATAAACCAATACCACATTTTTTGTTCGATTATTAGTCAGTTTGGTTTTTGCACCCCTATGCCCAACAAAAGGATATTATTTTAATTTAAGTTGATTTCATGTGTCCAACTTACTTTCTTTTTTCCTATGTGTGAAATGGGGAATTTCAAAGTCTGTGGATCCCTAGGGTACGCAATAATCCATTTATATTATATTACTATTGGTTTTGAATTAGTGATTTTGTAAAAAAAAATATGTTTACTTCTTTTTCATTAGAATTTTTTTGATATTTGGATTAATGTGACAACAAATAATGTGTGTCTATCTTCTATTATATATCATATATCATATATTACTATAAGTGGGAGCAAAGAAAAAGGTAAAAGTTGAATTACGGTTTTACCCCTATTATAAATTAAAATGTTATAAAAATATTTAACTATTTAATTTAGATATTAAATTATATTATTTTAATAAAATGTTAATGACTTTTGCACTTCTTTAGAGTAATTCTTAATTAAAATATCTAATTTAATTTATTTTCTTGATATTATTTAAAATATTATTTTTTCATTTAATATTTATTTTGGGATTCAATAAATTTTGATTGTTCGTATTATGGTAATTAACACTTATATTTCGGGCTAGACTTACAATTTAATACTCATTATTAAATTGTAAGCTATTATTAGCGAGAAAAAACCAACAATGTTTATATCTTCCACGAAATAACAGTGATGATGTTTCATAATTATAGTTACTATGATTTTTTTAATAATTAGTCAAAATAATTTTCCATTAAACATTTAATATATTTGAATTCTTTTACAAATTTTATCCTTAGATTATAGTTTTATTTCTGCATTACATTTAAATGTTATAATTGTTTAATAAATTAAATATTAAATAGTAAATAGTAAATCATCATATTAGTATACATAAATTACCACCAACTCTTCATTTTGTAAATGTATTTAACTCTCATTAATTATATTCATTTTGTTTTTAACTCTCATATCTCATCGATACTCTCAAATGGATTAATATCATATTTATGACAACTCTTTGTGTTCCTCAATGCTATTCTATAAATAATGACATTTGACGCAATAATGTACACACTTAAATCAATTGGAAAAAAACATGAAAAAATCTCTATACTCTCTTCTCTTGTCTCTTTTTATTTGTTTAGTTTAACATTTATGTTTCTGATTTGTTGTTATTGTACATCTTTTGTTATGTTGTGATTATTATTGAAAATTTACCATGGTTTGTTGCTTTGTATACATTAGCCTAGCATGTGGTATTTTAATATCCTCATTTGAATATTGAATTTGTGCAATAGTTAGTTATTTTTACTTTATGCACTTTTAGTCAATTTTATAGTTAAAGGTATATTTTTTTTATTAGGAAGATATATGTAGTTCCTATCGAAACAATGATGGATTTTTTTCATAAATACAAAGATTTGAAGCGGATAAAGTATGTCATTTGCAATACAAATTTTATATAAAGTATTATGGGATAAATGTGAGTTGAACGCACGTTTCCAGATCTAGTTATATTAAAAGCATGAAGGTCCAATATAAGCATGCATCACTACAATAAGTCACAAACATGATCATCATATCAATCATCATGACAATAAAGAAACATATCAAAAGTACCCTCAAAGCCTACTTGTGCAATGCATGAATAAGACCCCATAAATCTCACCCATGCTAAGTAAATCTTCTTGAGTAACCATGATTCATAAATTCATGTTCTTGCTTGTGGGAATTAGCCTTAACCGACATAAACCTTCTGATCTTAACATGGAATCCGGTGTTACCCATACCGAAAAGGGTTGCTCTACTTGCCTAAGGTAGAACCATGGTGTATTAGCTTTAGGTGGATCCAATAGCTAAATATCCTACGGGGTCACGCAGTTATGGGATAAGGAAATTACTACTAGAAAACTGTGGTAGAAGGTTTCCATCTCATAAGATACATGCTTTGAGAACCCGGACTCAACTAGCGTAGAAGGTCCCATTGGAAGCCGGACTCAACTTGCGTAAAAGATTCCATCTCATATTCAATATCCACTCGGTGCTAGGAATAATTCCCATTTAGTTCATTTTAAGTCTTGACTTAAGTTCATGTTTATGGAAGAATGCCTTGACACTCAATCCAACATGGTTCATGAGATAGCTCATAGATTCAATAGGTGAGAATAACCTTTCAACCTTACAATCATCATTTTGTGATAAAACCTTTCACATCATGTTCATTATCTGCTTATGAGAATACCGTTCAATTAACACAATGATATTATTATGATCATGGACACTTTATGCATAGTCATGCATAAGTGTGTATGTGAGAATAACCTTTCAACAACACCACAATCACAATATAGTTATAATCACTTTAGACATGGATATTATCCTAACTCATGTGATCCTAACAAATTATGTATTCAAATATTCATGAGGTAGATTAGGTGGGTAAAGTCCTTCCACAACCATTAGATGATATTCATGTTCACCAATCATGTACAAAATAACTCATAATTAGGTAAAATCCTCATGTTTTATCCCTCTTGGATCAAGGATCACATTCAATCAACCACATCTAGGATTACTACATTAGATATGGATAATAGCATGATTCAAATAACTAAATCACTACAAGCACAATCTCAAGCAATACTTCACATGATCATTATATGTGCCTAATTCTCAAGACAATCTAACCATATGCTTCACTCCTAAGAAATTCTAGTCCCACATCATCACATACACTTGATCTAAGCCAATTCATGTCTATAATCCCTCATCCTAAGGAGTCTATTCATGATTCATCATATAAGCCCTAATCTGATAAATTCATATCTTCAAGCTTTGATTTTAATTGATTAATAACTAGGTGTTCTAATCTCAATCAATTCATGAAGTAATTCATCAATCCTAGAAGATCACATCTAAGCCCTCAATTTCCTCTTTCATGGCATAAAACTCAACTACATCATATTCACCCTAAAATCAAAGGTTAATCATGAATACATGTAGAATTATACTAAAAACATGTAATTACATCATAAAAAATCATAATAAACCATTATCCACTCAATTGGATCAACACATAACAATACCCACAATATAGGAAGTAACCCTAATTAGAATTGGGGTTCATCTTCACAATTGGGGGAAACATGGGGGCTTCATGGATGAAAGGAGTCCATGAATGGATAAGACATCATACCTTGGGTACAAAGCCCTACAAAAGCTTGCAACAGTGGAGGAATTTGACCTAGCTTTGCCCCTTCTTCTTCTTCTTCTTCTTCTTCTTTTTCTTTCTAAAGAGAGAATTTTCTTGGAGAGAATTGGTTTGATTTTGGGGATTTAGAAATAATGATTTAGGATGACTTAATTAGGGGTCTAATAGCTTTATATAGGTGGTCTAATTACTAATAAAATGTCACCACTTAGCCCCTAATTAATTCTAGAAAGTTCCCCAACCCAAACACTTAGCCGACTTAAGGGACCAAGCTGCCTCACTCATGAGACCCCGACCCACGGGCCATGCTGGTCCTCCGTGGGTGGAGTCATGCAGCTCCACTTTTGGGGTCCTCACCTATGACCCCATCTATGAGGCGTGGATCCTCCTACGTGCATGGGTCCCTCATGGATGGATTGACTTGAGGAAGATTCTAGGGGATGTTTTGCTAGGGTCCTTCTCAAGGACCCTTCGTTGGTCCTTGGGGATTTGTACCTTGACGTTTTGACCCTAAAACCTTTATTCTAAGTACAGGAAGTCATATCTAAGACTCTAACCCTCACGTGAAGCCTAGAACCCTCACGTCAAGCTCTAGTTAAGCCTACTAGTTTTCGAGGTGTTACACAAGGTTACCATAAAAAATAAGTGTCCTCTCCCGAGGATAAATGATTTGTTTGACCAACTACAAGGAGAAAGTTACTTCAATAAGATTGACCTCCGGTCGGGTAATCACCAATTGAGGGTGAAGGAAGATGATATTCTGAAATTGGCTTTTCAAACTTGGTATGGTTATTATGAGTTTTTGGTGATGTCCTTTGGCTTGACTAACACTCCGACCGCTTTTATAGACCTGATGAACAGGGTGTTTAGGCAATACATTGACATGTTTGTTATTGTGTTCGTTGATGATATACTGATCTATACAAGGAGTGAATACGAACATATCGACCATTTGAGGATTGTGTTGCAAGTCCTCATGGACCAACAACTCTTTGGAAAGTTTAGTAAATATGAGTTTTGGTTGAAGTCTGTGGCTTTTCTTGGTGTTTCCGGAAAGGGTATTGAGGTAGATCCTAAGAAAACAGATACGGTAAAGAGTTGGACTAGACCTACATCCCCTTCGGTGTCACGCCCTGAGCCTACACCCTGGACGTAACTGGCACTCGAAAATCATTGCTGGTTCCCAAGCGTGGGTTCTGGCTCATTACTCATCGGAAGACTTACTCAAGCAAAATGAAAACTCATGATGCAAAAATAACTTTAAAAACTTAATTTAAACTTAACTCCAATAATCGTTTGAAAATAATTGAACAAGTATTAGTTAAATGCCTCACGGACTCAAAACATTACAACAACAAATGAAATAATGATAAACTCCTCGACCTCTAAACTATCTATGAAGCCTCTACTATTACAGAAGGATTATCGTAGTTTGCTACAAAATAACTTTGTTCTCCAACATATATTTCCACACATGTGAGAGATCGAAGAGAGACATCAGTAGAATCTCTATCTTTTTTAAACAGGTTTTGATACAAGTCAGCTACTGCAACAACTATCTCCCTTTGATCTTCTAGCCAACAATCCTGCTGATCCTGAGAACCTTTAGGCCTGGTATTCTTCCCTTGGCCACACTATGAAAGACTTTTGTTTCTATCACCATTTTCAAATAATTTGTAACTTTCTTCCGAGGTTAAATATTTAATTTATTGTATTCAGCCTTAGCTTTTGGCATCACTATCATGTTCTCCAAAGATGAAACCTCTTCAAACAAATTTTCTTACATTTTAGCTATTTCTTCTCTGATAATCAATTGCTGAAAAATGTCCACATAAGTCTCTCCTTCTTTATATTTCACTTAAAATACAAAAAAGGGATTAGAAGAGAAGTGAGTATCAAAATTTAATCTAAAAACATCTTTAAATGACTCGTGATGTGGCAAAAATTTAAGGAATTTAAAAGGTTTATAGACCGGTTGAATCCCTAGTATAGTTTTATACCTATTGATGTATCAAACATGTTGAAAATGTTCCAGTAATACCATAAAAGTAAACTTATGAAACAATTGTAGTATAACATTTGCACTCTCTGAAATGTATTTTTGTAATTTTACTAACCTTATATTTCAAATAAAGGCTTTCATCATTTAGCATTGTATTGAGATACCACATTCTAATAAGTTGAGAGATTTCTCCACTTCCTTTTTTTTCCCTTTTCTCGCTGATTTTATTGCTTCGACTGCCCTAGGGGGAAATCTTTGCATCTCTAAAAATCATCTTTTCAATCAATTTAGTAGTAATTTTCTAACATTCTACTTGCCGTTCTATCATGTGTCCCACCTTGTGAGTGAGAATGTCATGACGTGCTTCATTAGAAGATTTTATGGCTCTCAAATTAACTAGAGCTTCATCTGACTGCACCACTGAAGGCAACTCTAAAACTACAAATGGATTATGAGATTTGTGCTCTTCATTAAGCTCTGGGGATATGATACAATCATTATGTACCTCAATATCTTCCATTTGTGCACCAACACTGTGATCACTAAGATTTGTAGGAGTTTTGTTACTTGAAGCATTTATACCAGATACACTTCCAACATCTTCCAATCTTAGCTCATCATTACTTACTACACTGTTATTCTCCTCCTTGTCTGGCTTGACTGTGAGACCTTCATCTATTATGTGCTGAACTTCTTCCATGTTCCGGATATGGTTAGCTGGATTGATGTTTTCACTTTGTTTTTCAGGTACACTTGACTGGATCAAGTCTAAAGCAGGTTCTTTCTTTGCTGCTCGGGGAAAGATTTGATATCCATATATTATTTAGTAGAAGAGGAATCATTTTCGTTATATTCGTATCTCTTAGCAACCTACTACATTGCTCTTTTTCTACATTTGTACTTATATTTGATGTACAACTGTGTTATTACCTGATGATGGTAAGACCTCTGATGCATGTTCCTCTATATTAATAAACCAAAGTAATTACTTGTACCCACCCCTTTTTATGGTGTGCAGGTCTTCTCACTAATGGACTTGCCTGCCTGAATGGAAAACCTTCTACGTGTTGGCTTTCATTGTTTTCTTCTGATACCCTCTTTTCTCCTTTTGAACATTTGTAACATCTACCATCTCAAAATTCTCTTGGATACTTTCTCTATGGTCATCCTTACCTTTAGATTCTTTCATTAAATCGGGATGAACAACTCGACATTCAATTTCATTATGCCCTTGAAGTTTACACTTTTGTCTCTAATTTGGTAAAAAATCATACTTGATTTTCACCTGTTCAACTCTGGATTCCTTAGTACTAGTATGCACAATTTCCGTCTACACAAACTTGGGAAAAATTGATATCAGATCCACCTGCACTTTAACCCTAGCACAACTAGGTCTCGTTTTGTTTATAGTAACCAAATCCAAGTGTTAGCAAGTGAAAACAGGGTTTCTTTAACAAAGTAAGTAGGATTATGTTCCGGAAAATATATCCACGCAATGACTTGAGTTGTCTCTGAATCAACCTTTAACTTTGCATCATAGATTAGGGGGCTCATTGGGTAGGAATATTCTTCTTTATCAGCAATATAGTAGATGTTCTTGGACATAATGTTCACAAAGGCTTACGCTAGATTGAATCTCATTAGAATATAGTAGATGTTCTTGGACATAATGTTCACAAAGGCTTATGCAAGATTGAATCTCATTAGAATATATCGATTCCTTAGTAAACCAATTTTTCAATCTCATTTAATCTAGCATTGTTTAGGGATATGTACTCTAAGTTCGTCCAAGCTTGGCCAGCCATACAAGAATTTCCCAATTACTGCATATTGGAGGTTCTCAATGATATTCATTCTAGTAGCCACCTCTTCAGTCCACATACTTATTGGGATACCATTGACATACTCAACCTTCTTTACAGGGATTAAATCAACCACTTGATTTAGGATTTGCATATTAGTTATAGCCTTATAGGTTGCTTCAACATGCTTGCATAATTGTCTTTGTGTTCTTGTTAACACTCAAATCACTCTTCAAAACTAATCAAAAGAGTGAGCGATTGTTGTCAGTAAATATTCAACGAAGAATTGAGGTTGAATCCCATAGAGAATGGTATATCGTGGAAAATTCCTATCAAGAAATTTATACTTTAAATTTGCTCATTTGCACTAGTAAGAACAATTGGGTGGATGTTTCCACCAATTTAATATAAAGTTTTAATTGTAAATTATCTCATTTAAACTAAAATATAGAAGAAATCAAGAGTTAACAATTAATCTAGGGGTGCAGGGATTGGAAATCAATATAACACAGGGATAGTTGTGTTGCTCTATAGTGATGAACATTCATCAATATTCTAAGTCATCTATTTTGACGCTAATCATCTTTGGATCTCAAAGTATCTATGTATAGAATCTCCTTTCGCTCTCATCTAAATGTCAATCTAAACAACCCAATAGCTTACTCTATTCTCTCTTTCAAGAACAGGGCAAATAGATCCGACCCATAATCTTTATTTTCAAGCAAATTACAGACATCAAACCTAAACTTCTAGTATTGGACTAACTACCCACTCCAATTCAATCTCTTTTGAGCATCAACTGGAGATTGGAAATAGGAATTAAGTTTGCAACCTTAACCTATAAATTCGCCCTATGCTAATTAAACCAAATTCATGTATGAACAACAACAAAATAGAGCATAGCACAATATCCACTACATTAAATTAACACCCAACACCATATTTTCACCCTTAGATCTTGGAGTTTTAGCCACCCATCACAAAAAGTTAAGAACTTATACCTTCCATGAAAGCAACCATAGGTAACTTGAAATCAAGGAATTAGAAGTAAACCCACTTTAGATTCAACTTCAATTTATCCATTTCAAACACCAAGTTTTAAAACCCCAAAAGTTAGAAAAGTATTCTTCAAAGGTAAAGTGTTCTGAAACTACCAAACCTCTATCTCAATTGTATTAAAAAATTGTCTCTAAAATTGTATATCTTTTCTCTCTCCTTTAGGCTATTTATGCTTTTCCAAAATTTGGGCCAAAATCCATTACGTGACTAACTCGGGGACATTAGTCGGGCTCGCTGGATTTGCTCGGTCAATCACCTTTCTTTCCTAAGCTTGCCTTATATTGCTCTAAACTTCTGATGTTTGAACCTCAGTTAGCGAACTCGATTGATTCAGCCTTTCACGTTCGGTGAATTGCTGAATACGACCTTAGTTCGTCTTTCGAGCATTAAATCTTTGCTTTTCATACTGTTGCTTTGGGCGATATTCATCAAGATCATTGTTCTCATTTGGAGTATCTCCTTCTCTACTATAGTACGCTGACCTGACTTGATAGACAATGATATGCACTGTCATTTTGGGCGAGGTCATTCTCAATTGGCGATTTGTCATTCATGTAAGGCAATCCACAATGTATGGTTTGCACTTCTTTTTGCATTTTGGCCATTGTTTCAAACATCAATCTTTGCTTTGTCCAATTTCCTTCATAGTTGCAAATCATCAACATTTTATCATAATAGGACAATATTAGGCATTGAGGACACTAATTTTGAGCTAAATGGAGTTTAAATGAGTGCAAATCTACCACTCATCGACACCCCCAACTTAAAATTCTGCTTGTCCTCAAGTATATCAAGAACACAAAAAGCTCAATAAGGGTGTCTACAACAATATTTAATGAGAGGTAACATGAAAGCGCCATACCAAGACTACTCTAACTAACATGTTATCCTAAATCATGATAAAAAATAAACAAATGATGACTAACTAGTCTCAACACAAGCTCAAGCCCACTTTAGCTGCTTGGCTAATGCAAGAACTTGTTTCAACAAATGCATTCAAGTGCCCTCACATCAAGAACAATTCCATGCTCTCACAAAGCAAATCGGCAAAGGTACAAGGAACCAATGCAACTCTCACTCTCTCAAAGGAGAACACATGCAAGCTTTGTCCCATAGGTTAGCCTATATTTTCCAATCATCACATTACCTAGTTCATGAAAGATATCAAAGATTTTTTAGGCTTGTAATAGGGCTGAGGGTTAAGGTATGGTCAATTGGGATTGGTCACTTTACCTTTTCAAAACATTGTTGCAGTAATCATCACCTCATATCAAGTTCTTTTCCTTCTTTTTTATTTGAGAACTAAAACTTTGACTTGCCACTCACTTATTTGAGATCTCCTTTATTTCATTCACTTCTCTTTTTCATTTTCATTTTTTTCAAAAGCATCTTTATCACAATGACTTCTTCTTTTTTTATAAGGAGGGGTTCCTTCTTTTTGTAACTTTCATAGTTGAGTCTTATTTCATATTTCTTTGCCTTCAGTTGGCTTTCATTCTTCCTCTTTTTCCACACCCCAACTTAGAATTTTGGCCTAAGTTGGCTATTCAAACATCACAATTCTTAAAAAAAAAAAAGGGTTTTCAATGAGAAGGTAAGGACAATTCAGTTCAAGAGGCTTTCTTTTGGTTGCCAACAAATAGGTTAGGCTCAAATGGTGCTAAAATGGATTCACACCTTCACAAGGTAGTCACAAAGGATTATGGACAATTTGGTTCCCTCTTTGAATTGTTGCCCAAGATAATGTCTAACATTCACCAAGATTTAAGCAATTGGACAACAAGGAAAATTCTATGACTCCACATGCATGCTTTCAGGTAAGACTACACCACTCATGGCACTTCCAAATACACTCATTTAGCGTATCCTTCAAAAATCAAAAGTGTACGTGCGATGTTTAGTGCAAGGCTCACATCAAAATACAGCTAGTCAATAAAAGATTCGAAGAGATCACTCAAAATTGTAACCACGTCGATATTATTCTTGCAACACCAACACTCTACACCATGCTTATCATGACTACCATTCAAGACATTGATATTGGACACCAATCGATCCTCAAATCGTTATCAATGAAAAATTCAAGCATTTCATGATTTAAAACTCATGGGGGGGGGGGGGGGGTTGCAACATCAATCGTAAACGAAAAAAAATAAAGAGACAAAATTTAACCCAAAAGAACACTCTAATATAAATAAAAGTAATACTGCAAACATTCAAAACTTAAAATAACAAAATACAATCAAAAGGGAAATATTGGCACGAAGGACCTTATTCCACCAAAAACAAAATGTAGTGTCCTCAATGCAATATAAAAAAAGTACAGGGAGGCTGACATAAAGGGTCCATGACAGGCTATTCCGGTGGAGCACTCTCTTCTAGAGTCACATGTGGGGA